>PVIW01008993.1:26331-55729 GCA_004026585.1 Noctilio leporinus | reverse complement strand
TTGCACTGCCCTGGAATGTTTTTCTGCATTGACCTCCAGCTTGATGATCTGATCCTCTGCTTTCTCTAGCCTGCTTTTGATTCCTTCTACTGTGTTCTTCAATTCAGAAATTGTATTCTTCATTTCCTCCTGGTTCTTATTGATGGTTTCTATGTCCTATTTAATGCTGGTGTAGTTCTCAGTAAGTTCCTTGTAGCTTTCCTGGAGTTCTTCATAGTTCTTCTGGAGTTGTTTGTAGTTTTCTTTGAACTCCCTGAGCTCATTGAGCTTCTCTATCATCATTATTTTGAATTCCTTGTCTGATAGTGTGCTTGCCTCTATTTGATTTTGCGCTCTTCCTGGGGATTCCTCCTTTCCATTTGCTGGGGAGTTCTTTGTCTCCCCATTTTAGGTGATTCTTGTTTGTTTCTGCCTCTTGGATTGGTCTGTTTTGACTTATTTTCTTAGTGGTGTGACTTTCTGCAGTGTAGAGGTGCACTTTTTTTACTTCCTGGCTCCGTGCTTGATGACCTCAGCTGGTGTCCCAGCCTGGGCCTAGTCAATCAGTGGGAGACTACCAGAAATCCACTGTCTTGGTTTGTCTCCCTTAGTTGTTAACCCAATCAGTCTGTGTTCGTTGGTCAGTTTTAGGCACCTCTGGGTGGTGCAGGTTAATTCAGTTGTTGATCCAATCAACCTGTGATCTGAGGTCAGGTTTAGACACTGCTGGGTGGGGCGGATTAATTCCTATGGGTGGGGCTGTGTCTTCCCCTCAGGCTCCCGCCCTTTGGAGAAGAGTGGTCTGCTGGCTGTATGGGGGTGGGTTAGCACTGGACTCACCGGCTGCTCCCTCATCTCTCCCCCTAAATCCACTGACCCAAACTTTCCCCAAGCATCTCTAGTCTACTCTGCCCTTTCTCTGCTGGACCCCAGGATAGATGTATCTTCATGTGTGGTCCCTTTAAGAATGCAGTCTCTCTGTCAAGCCAGCTAAACCTGGTAGCTTTCTGCTTTTCACAGCTGGGTGCTGTTTTACGCTCAGCTGTGTTGCTGTAGGCTGGGAAGCCTAGTTGGGGGCTTAGATCCCACCCGTCTCAGGTGGAGCCCCTGGCTGCTGAGATGTTTCTCCTTCCCTTCAGCTGCCTCCAGGGGTACCTCACCAGCCCTCTCGTGTCTCTGCTCTTCCAACTGGTCACGTTGTGATGAATCGGCTCTTCTGTTCTGTCCCTGGTAATAAGATTTTTCTCCAGTTGGTGTTCTGTTGGTTATTCTGGATGCTTTCTCCCATTTAAGTTGTAATTCCAGTTTGGTCTTGGGAGGAGATTGGTGTAGCTCCACTTACTCTTCCTCCATCTTGGTTCTCCCTAAATATTTTTCTTATGGAGTGTTTTCACTTCAGTCACCCCCTGGCATTGATGTAAAAGCTCTTATTTATGTTTTATCAGCCTTTGAAACAAAGTAAAATACCAGAACTCAAGGAAAAGTACTGTCTTTTATTAGGGATGAAGGCTTTCACTTGATTCTTCACCGCTATAGATTCTTCCCTAGGTATAAGTTAAACTTAAAAAATAGATAGGTTATAAATGACGTTTTATTTTTTCCCCCTTGGACTCTCATACACACTCAGGTTGTCACAAATTTCACATTCACCCTTGACTTGTGCTTCTGATTGGTGCAGACATGACCTCTAAGAACAAGGTAGGAGATGGGATGCAACATAAGGCTGCCTCTCCCTCTCTATGTGGGTTGGGTTTTTTCTCCCTGAAAATTCTGTTGATAGGAATCCCTACTATAGTGCAACACAAATGCTCAGTATCTAGGGTGGTGGCAAACCAGAGATTGCCAGGTAGACAGGTACCTGAGTGTGCCATGGGACAATCAGCCCCAGTAGCCCTATTGTTGGAAGCAGGATGGGGAGGACCATCAGGTGAGCAGGGCAGGCTGCAGAGACCAGCTTGGGGAGAGAGTGAACTACCAAAGCAGATGCTGCTGAAACAAAGTGTAACTTAGTTTTCAAGCAAGTTCTTACCACAGAATAAATAACAACTGGTGTCTTGAGCTCTACCCAATTTCCCCTAGGCTTCCTGCAGAGTGCATTTGTGAAAAATTTCAAATTTCACACTCACATCTCTCAAATATTATCTTTTGGGAAAAGAACTTCTTATTTTGAATTATTTTATTTTATTTTTTATTTATTATTATTATTATTATGTTCAAAGTATGGTTGCCTTTCACCTGCCTCCAGCTACAGACCTAGCTGGAGACCTGGCTTGCAACCTGGTTATGTGCCCTGGCTGGGAATCGAACCAGCGACCTCTGGGTTCACAGACAGGCGCCTTATCCACTGTGCCACCAGCCAGGGCTTGAATAATTTAAGATTGAAGAAAAGTTGCAAAAAAATTAAAAATTATAAAACAAAAGAAAGAATGCCTTTATACCTCACCCAGTCTCCCCAAATGTTAACATTGTACCATATTTGCACTTTCATAGTCTTCTCCCCATCCCCATCCCACCCTCTCTCTGTCCCCCTCCCAAATTCAAGTATGTTTTTTTTTTTCTCTTAAGTTACAGACAAAACAATACTTTAGTCCTACATAGGCCAGCATGTATTTCCTAGAAACAGGCATTCATTGCAAAATCCCAGTAGGAGGATCTGAATCAGGAAATGGCCGTTGATGCAGTACTTTGCCTCATCTAAGGACCACATTCCGATTTTGCCAATTTTCTTACAAATGTCCTTTATAAATAAATTTCTGTCTCAAGAACTAATTAAGAATCACATGTTTAATTTAGTTGTCATGTGGCTTTAGTCTCCTCTAACCTGGGACAGTCCCTTGGGTTTTGTTTTTTGGGTTTTTTTTGTCTTTTATGACCTTGATATATTTGGAGATAGACACCACTTATTTTGAAGAACGTCCTCAGTTTGGTTTTGTCTCATGTTTCCTCATGATTAGGTCCAGGTTATACATTTTTAGGAAGAATACCAAAAGTTATATTATATCCTGCTTAGTACATCACAGCAGGAGGTATGTGATATCAATATTTGACTTTTATTGTGAGTGTTATTTTTGACCTTGCAAAAAGTTTTAAGGTAGTAAAGTTTATCAGTCTTTTCTTTTACCAAGCCTGGTTTTTGGATCAGAAAACCTTTGCCTACACCATGGTGAAAGACAAATTTATATGTTTTCTTCTATGATTTCACTTTCTTTATGTATGCTTATGAAGAATTTCTAATGGCAGGAGAAAAACACTAATGTAAATGGTTCACTGTCTAGGAGACAAAATTCTATGTTCAGTGTGATGACACATTTACAAAAATAAAATTTTATATGTTAAAAATGGCAATCTCTGAATAGTAAGAGAATGGACATTTTTATTATCTTTTTAAATTCTTTTCTATATTTCCAAGTTTATGATGTATGACTTCTATAATCAGAAAGAAGTACAATGTTATTTTTACATTTCTCCCCTATTCCTCAATGTCCCAGAAATTATGAAAATGACTGACATAATCCAAGGACTTCTGTATAGTTTCACTACTATAAATGTTAAGCCAAATACCTGTGTGGATGCAGAAAAGAATGGATTGAAATGATTAAAATAGTTTTATTGTGTGGCAGGTGTCCATAAAGACGTTTTTTTAATAGAAATAGCTTGAGAGAGAAGTGAACTGTGACCAAGGGAAGCCATATACATGTCGTGTCTGGGAAGAGTTTAGCGAGGTGGTGAAGAGTGTGGCTGTTGAGGTCGAACTTGGGTCTAAATCCTAATTAATTTGCTTACTACCCTTGTCACCTTAAGCAAGGTAATTAGCCTCTCTCATATCAGATTGTTTATTTGTGAAATAGGAATAATAATACCTCTCATACAGAGTTAATGTTTGATTTCAATGGTATAAAATATATAAAGTACTTAATATAATGCCAGGTTAGAAATTTTCATGAAAAGACTCCATCCATTAGATGGAATGGACTTGGTTACATCCAATCTTCCTGATGATTACAAACTAGAGGGTAGACCATTTCTGAAGACTCCCCTTTTCACTTTTATCTTATAATGTGGAGTTGTAAACACTGATGTTTGTTTGTTTATATAATTGAGCGATTTGTAATGGGGAGGCCACGGTGCAATTTATAAAGTTTCCCTATAACCTCTCTGAGTGCCAATTTTAGAATCACTAATAAAAATTTAGCTGATACCACTTGACTCCAATTCCATTTGGGCCAAAGACTCTTCTCAAAAAGGCATTCTTTACTCGTAGATTTAGCAGATGGCGTAATTGTAAACTCAAGTTTGCAGAACTAGAAGTATCTTGGCAACATCGCACTGTTTATCCTTTGTATACAAAGCATAGTAACCAACTGCAACTCAGAAGAGTCATCAAAAGAATTATCTCTTTCTTAGCTGTGGTTTAACTTCATAATTAGTGCAGAGAACCCATGCAGTTGTACCCAAGTGTACAAGTGTTGTTACAACAAAAAAAGTAGCACATAGCAGCAAATGAAAGACTTTTTTTTAATATTAGCTTGGGGTCTGCTTTGTAAATAGTATGTTATATTGATATGTATCCTCTGTTATAACATTATGAATTTGAACTTCAAAGGATTCAAAGATTTATCATAGAAATGGGTATTAGGTGAGAGTGTTGAGTGTATGATTTAATTAAGATGAATGACTTAAATAACATTTATTTAGCACTCAATTGACAATATCTTCAAGCTTAAATTTTGCTTTCTTGTTTCTTTTTCCTTGGAAGACGTATCAAACAATGGATTAACCTATACATCCCAACCTCTACAGAATCAAGAGCGACAAACGTCATCAGATATCCTAGAAGAATTAATTGTTCAAGGAATAATACAAAGCCACAGCAAAGTATCTAGAAATGGAGAATCATACGACGTCATGGCAAGTAATTTTGTAATTAACATTAGCTTATAGTTAAAAATAGCAACCAAATATAATTGATCACGAGTTATTTCCAGTATATGCATCTTAGAGTCACCATACAGAGATATATATAAGTCATTTTTTTTGTCCCATAAATTAGCTCACCTCTGCATACCAGCCTTTTCTGTGGATCCACAATTGCCCACATCACTAGTGATGAATGAATCCAGCAAAACATATCTTGGATTTTACCAGATTTGAGATGCAATAAATGCCACTAAATAACATGCCTCATCCTTTCAGCAATTTTTTATTAAGCATTGCCTATGTACTAGGAATTGTGAATTTAAAACTGAACTCTGACTTATCCAAAAATAAAATAGGCCTAAATGCCAAAGTGAAATGGATATGCTCGTACATTTATATACACACACTGAGGTCAAATATGAGGAAATAAATATAGTTACAGAAATGCTTTATACTTATCTTTCTTTGTTGATTCATGTTGACTGATCTATCATTGTTTTTCCTTAGTGTGGGTAACATTTTTACTCTGATTTTAATTTATTGTAGCCAGAGTGTTGAGGCCTTAATTTTTAAAGCCATATTTTATTAATTATGCTATTAACATTGTGACAATTTTCCACTTTTGCCCCCTCTCCACCAAGCACCCCCAATTCCCTCAGGTAGTCCCTATACCATTGTCCATGTCCATGGGTCATGTGCATAAGTTCTTTGGCTACTCATTTCCTGTACTGTACTTTTACATCTCCATGGCAATTCTGTAACTATTTGACTTCTTAATTCGCTCACCTCTTCACCCATTCCCCTACAGCCCCTCCCATCTGGCAACCATCAACATGCTTTCTGTATCCATGATTCTGTCTCTGTTTGTCTTGTTTGCTTAGTTTGTTTTCTAGACTCAATTGTTGATAGATATGTAGTTATTGCTATTTTACTGTTCATAGTTTTGATCTTCTTTTTCTAAGTAAGTCCCTTCAACATTTTGTGTAAGAATCATTTGGTGATGATGAACTCCTCTGTTTTCACTTGTCTGGGAAGCTCTTTATCTGCCCTTCATTCTAAAGATAGCTTTGCTGGGTAGAGAAATCTTGGCTGTTGGTCCCTGCTTTTCATGACTTTGAATATTTCTTGTCAATCCCTTCTAGCCTGCAAAGTTTCTTTTGGGAAATCAGCTGATAGTCTTATGGGAATTCCCCTGTATGTAACTAATTGCCTTTCTCTTCCTGCTTTTAAGAATCTCTCTTAATCTTTAACCTTTGGCATTTTAGTTATGATGTGTCTTAGAGTGGGCTTCTTTGCATCCATCTTGTTTGGGACTCTCTGTGTTTCCTGGACTTGCATGTCTATTTCCTTCACCAAATTAGAGAGGTTTTCTTCCATTATTTTTCAAATAGATTTCCAATTTCTTGCTCTTTCTGTGCCCCTTCTGGCACCATGATGTGAATGTTGGAACTCTTGAAGCTGTCCAAGAGGCTGCTTACACTATCCTTGTTTGGGGGGATTCTTTTTTTCTTGTTGTTCTCATTGGTTGTTTTTTGCTTCGATATGTTCCAAATCATTCATTTGATTCTTGGCTTCATTCACTCACTGTTGTTTCTCTGTGGATTCTTCATTTGAATTAGTGACTGGATCTTTTTTATGCTGTTGAGGTCCTCACTAAGTTCCTTGAGCATTCTTACAACCAGTGTTTTGAATTCTACATCTGATAGATTGCTTATCACCATTTTGTTTAGTTCTTTTTTCTGGAGTTTTGATTTGTTCTTTCATTTGGGCCATGTTTCTTTGTCTTCTCATTTTGGCAGCCTACCTGTGTTTTTGTTTCTATGTATTAAGTAGAGCTGCTTTGGCTCTGTGTCTTGGTAGCATGGCCACTGTAGGATCCAGGGGCTCAGCCTCCCTTATCACCCAATCTGGGTACTCAAGGTGCACCTTTTATGTGGGCTGAGTACACTCTCCCCTTGTAGTTAAGCCTTGGTTGCTATTGACAGGTCAATAGGAGGGATTTACCCAGGCCAGTCAGCTACAAGGACTGGTTGTAACCACCAACCACTAACTTCTGCCCTCTATGTAGAATCAGCTGTGCAGGGCCAGGGTGGTGGTGCTCCAATGTGGTCTGTAGTTGTCCAGTGAACAGACCCTGGGGTTTCCTTGTTGCAGGCCACCTGTGTTTTTCCAGGGGAACCCTGCATGAGCTATAAAGCAACTTGAGATGGCTGCTACTTATGCAATATCCAGATGAAGCCAAGCTGTCACTCTAGGCTAGCTGCTGCTAGTGCCTGGCCTATGGCCACTTATCAAGAGGTATGGGGGCTGGGGCCTCACTGAGGCAGCTGTTGCTTATTTTATAGGATTAGGAAGTTGTGAAGCATGAGCCAAGACCAGCCATTCATATGGAAAAGTCACAGTTAACAGCTGTAAATTGGGTGGGACAGAGCCTCAGGGGATCTACCTGGCAGGGCAAACAGTGTTAGCCAGGTTAGTGGAGTCTGGAGTCTCAGATATGGCACCTGCCTCCAGGCTCTCTGGCTCTGTGCTGGAGGATTCAGAAAAGAGATCTTGGCCTCTGCCCACCTTTCTGCCTGGGAAGCTATCCTCCAACCCTCCACTCTCACCTTGATGCCAGATACTTCATTTCCCCCATTTATGCCACTGCTGCCTTTCAAGCTGCTACCCCAGTGCTGGAGCTCAGAAGAAGTGAGTCTGAGTAAATCTATGTGCAGGTTCTTTAAGGGAACTGCTTGGGATTCCAGAAGTTTCTTCCACCAATTCAATCCCTGCTGGTTTTTGCACCCAGAAATTATGGGGATTTAGCTTCCTGGCACTGGGACCCTGGTCTGGGGTCCAGGTGTGGGGCTGGCACTCCTCACTCCTCACATACCCATCCTAAATTTTATCCACCACACATGGATATTAGCCTGAATTTTATCCACCACACGTGGATGTTGGATCAACCCATTCCACGTATCCACCCTTTCTACCAACCTGGATAGATGTGGTTTCTTTAATTCCATACTTAACAGACTTCCATTCAACTCAATTTCTGATGGTTCTGAGTGACCGTTGTCCTATAGTTTAGTTGTAATTTTGATGTGGTTGTATAAAGAGGTGAGCCATGTTTACCTATGCCACCATCTTGACTGGAAGCCTGAAGGTCTTAATTTTTTAATAAGTGCTGTGTAAACTTGTGAAGAGGATAGCAGGTTTTGTTAGCACTTTATTTTGTTTTCTTGTTTGTTTTTTTAAAGCCAACACACAGAGGCAGCACCAATAGTCCTAAAGCATAGGCAGAAGAACGGAGATAAGAGAAGCAATAACAAAGAAAAAGAGCCTGAGGAAAAAATGGATGGGAAAGGAAAAAAAGAGATAGAAATGGTGGAAATTGAGACCAGAAATTATATCATTGGCTCCTGTGTTGTAGGGAAAACAGTCAGCTGGGAATAAAAACGGTGCCTTTTTAAAATCAAGTTTGCCACCTAGACCAAATCTCTTAGTGTTTGAATAAAGGCAATTTCCTTTCTGTTTAGGAAATGCTGAGAACTCATGAATAAAATCTAAAGTGGAGTGTTTTTTTGTTTGTTTTGTTTTTGTTTTAAAGAATGAAAATAAATCCTGCACAAAGTATTTTGGGGAAAGGAGATTGCTAAACCTTATGAATGCTATTATCAGCCTGCTAACAATAAGAGGATGTGTGGAGAAGGTGAAGGTAAAAGGGGACCAAATAACAGAAAATAATGCTAACATAATGACAATTTACATTTGTACAGTGGTATGATACAAGGCATTTTGGAGTACTTTGTAAGTACCAAATACGATGAGTCTTTAATAAGGAAAGGGGGAGATTTTTTTCCCCTAGCTATAGGTGAGTCTCTGGGATTTGGTCAGGAAAAATAGAAAGTGTGTCCAAAGAAAAAGGAGAGCAATCTAGAGGAAGATAGATTTTGGAAACATTGAATATCTAAGCAATGCCTTCTTAAGGGAAATGCTATGAAACCTTGATGCTAATGGCAATGGGAATAACATGAAAACCTTTTCCATTGATTCAACTACCAGGAATGAGTGAGTTCCTGCAAGATTCAGACCTTGCAAGAGCACCAACCAAGTTAATTAATATAAGCTGCATTATGAAAGAGATCTCTCTTTTATAAATAAATAAATAAAAACAATGCAATTGACTTTCATAACATCAAGATGAAGGAGGCTCTTTTCATCCTCTCTAGCGATAGAACGCTGTCAGGAGCATAGCTGGAGTGTCCTCAGAAGGACTTAAATGTGATAGGACTGCAGAGGTAGGCAAGAGTAAACCGGGTCTTTGGTGTTTTGTGGGAGGTTTTTGTTTTTGCTTTGGAATTGGGCCAAGATGCCCCCATGTAAGCCCGACTTGCAGCAGGCCAGCAGTATTACACAGCTCTGCTTGTGTTGCCTAGGTCAGCAGTCCCTAGCCTGGCTGCACATTTGAATCACTTGAGAAGCTGTCAGAATGCCCAGCAAGTGCCCAGGCTCCACCTGGGACCAGTGGCTGGGGCAGGCCCCACTTGTAGTCATTTAGAAGCTTCCTCATGATTCCCATGGACAGTCCAGACTGAGAACCACAGTCTCGAAGTTTGAACACGAATGTAAATATGTGAAGCCTTCAAATTCATCATAAAGCTGAGGATGGTTAAAGTTTTTGAAACTGAAATCCCGCATTCATTGTGAAAGAGATTTCTAAAGTATCCCTGAAAATATAACACATTATCAGGTGTAAGACTAAGATTATAACCAGGAAGCATATGGAAATGAAAAGGAGATATAATTGCTCTTTGTCTCAGGTAAAATTTCTTTCAATTCAGGTGTAGTTGAGAACTTAGTGTGTCAGACACCAGGTGTCTTGCATATTTTAAGAGAAGTTATAATGACACTGTGAACAGATGAGAATTAAACTTGAAGGACTGAAGGGGGAACCATAATAAAAACAGAAATATTATTAGACAGCTAATATTTAAAAATATTTTAAGAACAAAAAATGATAATAAAATAGGCTACTAAACAACCTAGAGTAAAGGGAAACAAAAAGAGGATGGTAAAAAAAAAAAAAGATGTTAATGTTCATGGTTACTACAGTGTAACAAATTCAATCAGACATGTAAATACTGTTTCTTCATTACTTTTTTAAAAGCCTTTTAGATACTATGGGGAACAAAACAGAGTAATAGGTGTGAGCATACGTTAAAAATAAGACTCCTTTTGTAGACCAGTAGTATATTTAAATATAAGGGCATTTTAGATATAAATCTGCCCCTTTCCTAGCCATGTTGTTACCTTCAATTCACTTATCATTTAGAGTGACATAATAAATGATGCTGAAAAGTGAGGGTCCTTCTGAATCAGGGGACTCCCCTGTGACCCAGTCTCTCCCTAAAAGCCATTGCAGATCTGAGTCCAACACAGGGACCCCTTTCATCTTTTTTACTTAGTTTTTATCATTTGCTTGTCAGTAAGTACTGCAAGAATTCCATAAGGCCCTGCTTTCAGGCACATTCATGCTAACAGATGTTATGTTCACTCAGAGAATATAATGACATGTAAAAAATATAGCATTCAGAAGGTAAATAACAGACGAAGTGAATCGGTATGTTTTAAAGCATTCTAATGAGACTTGAGTGGCTTGTATTATAAATGTGAATTGGTTTTATGCACACATGGAAATCTGTGTATGGATTAGGACAGCTATCTGATTGGCTGTCATTTATCTACATAAATATTAACCAAAAGTGTGTTTTATCCCAAACTTATTTCTCCCTGTCCCTTAGGACATCCTCAGTCTCCCTCCATAAGACTGAATCCTTTTTTGACTTCGGTCTGCTCAAAGTTTATTTATTCCTTTCTCCAGCAACTTCTGTACTTGGTAACCTTTAGTGCAGGTAGGGAGTTTGTCCATATTACATCAGAGTCACATTATTTGTTGAACCTCATGGAGAGTTTGTTGAGGAGGAAGTTACTGGATAAAAACCAGTAACACCAGTTAATGCTCAAACTGACTTCCCAAGGGAGGTCTAACCGTGACAGAGCAGGAATGACAGATCTGTGCATAAGACTCCAGAAAGAGGGCAGAGCCAAGGTAGGTTCATCTGTAGGTCAATAGTTAATTAGGAATTCTGAGGAATACACAGTGGATGCAAGAAGTAATAGGTATAGTTAGGTTGGCTGGAATAAAAGACTAAAATTTTATTATAGCATCTTAGGGCATGGCTATAGTCTTCTGATGTGTTCTTAAAATAATGAAACTAGTAACTTCCATAAGTTTTAAAGTTTTTTTTGTTTTGTTTTTTTGCTTTTTTTTGGTGTGTGTGTGTTGCTATGGGTAGCATCTTTCTAAGATAATGTGATCCTTGTCATTTTTTAAAAGACATTTTTTAAAATCTTTTAAAAGATTTTATTTATTACCTTTAGAAACAGGGGAAGGGAGAGAGGCAGAGAGGGAGAGAGACATCAATGTATGGTTGCCTTTCACCTGCCTCCAGCTACAGACCTGGCTGGAGACCTGGCTTGCAACCTGGTTATGCGCCCTGGCTGGGAATTGAACCAGCGACCTTTGGGTTCACAGACTGGTGCCTATCCACTGTGCCACTAGCCAGGGTTTTTGTTATCATTTTTAAGTGCCAATAACTGATAAATCCTGACTTCATAAAATCCAGTGGTAAAGAATACAGATATCTTACCTCACATCTTTCAACCCTTTTACTTAAAAAGGCAAACTGAAGAAAGGATGTGGGTTGCATTGGTAGGATTAACTACTGAAATGGGGAGAAAGTATATGATTTTTTATGGGCATCATGTTGGGATAAAACCAGAGGAAAAGTCCAACCAAACAGGAAATCCTAAATTCTCTCAGAACTACCAGTTGATCATTTTAGTCAAGGGTCAGCCTCCTTTGTAAAGCCTGATTGAACTTTCCTTTATAGGATCTTGGATTACTATTCCATATTCTTTTAGTCTTCTATGAGTGAACTCTACTAAAACACTGTTTTCATACTGATTTTGCAGTATGTCTAGTCGAGCCTCCATAGCAAATATGTCCTTTTTTTAGCAGATGACTTTTGTCAATAGGAAGCCTACAAGCCAATTGTCATAAAAATAATATAATAATGGGGGAAGGGGGGTTGCTTTGACAAACATCCTACAGTTTTTTTGGAATGAACAACCCACCACATAAAACTGCCTCAAGGCTATAACTGAGCCAAAACTTCAACAAATATTTTCCCTTTTAAAGGCTTTCTGAGAAACAGATCTTAAAGCTGTAACGAAGCTTAGCCAAAGCTTAGCAGTCATCAGTCCCCTTGCTGGGTTTATATTTGAGAAACTGAGAAAAGGTGACTTGGCTCAGGTCACACTGTACCAGTGGCAGGCCAGAGGTTAAAGTACAGACCCTCCAGGCAGCTAGCGCCTGTGATCCCAACTCTCATTCCACTATTTACTGATAAATGCTATAGATTAGCTACAATTCTGTGTGCTGTCATTGAAAAAAAAAAAAATCCCTACTTTCATCAAATGCCAAGTAATTGTCATTTACTGAGCAGCTACCATCTACTTCTTCCCCCTTTCTAAATAAATAAATAAAACAAAAGAAATTCCATGCAAAAAAAAAAAAAGTTTTAATAAACCTTTTTACAAATGAGGAAAGCAAGTGTTACAGAATTTAATAGCTGAGTCAGGATTCAAACCCAGGTCTTTCTGCATATGGATCTGATGCCCTTTTGTTTAGGCCAAATTATCTCCCTTTGATTTATTTTTTTTGGTACTTATAATATTGCAGTATGATGAGACAGTCTTTTAGATACTACAATGGATATCAATATCTCTTTTGACTTTAATCATCTTTACAGAAATTATCTAATATTCAATACATTTTATAATGAAGCCTTGGAGTTCATTAAGACCTTTACCAGTCATAATAAATCCATGTATAGTGAACTAGAAAGATGTCCCTATTAAATTAAGTAAAGAAAGCAAATTGCAGAGTAGTGTCTGTGGTATAATCCCACTTACATTTGATTAAACATTACAGATGTGCTTTAAAATGGTTCATGATTGGGGGCCAGATGGCCAAACAGAGTATTAGGAGATTATTTATGTTTCATTTTTAACTTCTCATAATTGGAGTGTATTATTTTTAAAACCTATTTTTATTTTTTTTAGAAAAGAGTATGCAAAATTTTTCTTTATAAACCCTGTGCAACAACTTTCCTTTTTTTGCAGTAAGAATTATAACCATCATTACTGTTTAAAAGTTTGTAATCATATGAAATAGGATGGTTTTATTATTTATTTATTTATTTATTTATTTATTTATTTTGGTGTGTAAACATTTGTAAAGTAGCAACAGCAAAGCCCAGCACAGAGTTGTTGCTCAGTATTGGTTCATTCTCTCCTCCACAAGACCAGAAGTACTAAAAACTAATTCCAAATGAAAGTCAGTGCAGTTTGTAACAGATTGTAAAATCATCAATTTCAACTTTTTACCTTGAGTCACAAATTGACTGCTCATCCACTGCCCTTTTCCTATTTTGTGTTTATTCTGAAGTTTTTTTCCTTCTCCTGAGTCCTTGCCCTGTTTCAGGATATCTTTGCTTTCTTTCATGGTTTTTTGGTAGTAGCCTGTTTTGTTTGTTTTGTTTTGTTTCTAAGCACCTGATAGATTTCTTTTCTTTAGGACTCAGTTCTTTTGTTATCAGTTTTCATGTTGGTTTTGTTTTTGTTTTTTCCTAATCTGATACTGGAAAGTTCATGTTTTTAGGACTCACATTTTAAACTGTGTCTTCTCCAGGTGAGCACAACTGAGAAGCCACTGAGAAAGCCACCAGCCAGGCTGAAAAAACTCAGTATCAAGAAGGAGATAAAGGATTTCACAATAAAGGACCTAGAGGAGAAGATGCAGGTGGTGACAGAGTGCAAGAAGGTACCTGAGCTGGAGCAGGGAGGCTCTGCCTGCTGACATGAGCCTTCCCTGTCGGCAGCATTTAGACAAATTGCTGGATTTACATTAGTTATTTTCATGATCAGTATGCTTCTTATGCTGTCTGTTTAACTATTTTTAATGTGTGAGGTGAAGGAGTGAGGCAGTATCTTAAAGTAGCTTTGTTAAATGACTGAATAATGACCTTGAGGAGCCATAATGTTCAATGCAGGCAATGTTAATGACAACTTGGAGAATATTGTTTGCACTCTTTTTCATTCTTTAATACTGCTTTTCAGGTGAAAGAAGAAGAAATAAGAAAAAGGCTACAGAGTGATCAACTTTTGCCTCCAGTCAATCTCTCAGATGCAGCTGAACCAGGAGGGACTGAGGTTCCATTTGCCGAAAGACTTAACCCTGTGAGTTCTGCCGTGTTTGAACCATCAGGCTTGCCGGGAGGAAAGCCATTGAAAAGGAGGAAGAGCAAAAGTGATGTAACCTCAAACAATAGGAACTATGGTTATGAAGGTATTGGCATTGTGGAGTCAGACATGTCCTACAACCAAGAAGATGACATATTCTAATGAGCCATTTTATGTGAATTCCATGAAAAAACATCCATTCTCCCCAATCGTGACACACTTAGTATGTCTCATCTTTCTCTTTGATTGCCTGATCACAGGGATTGAGGTTAGTTGAGTAAATTAATTGGCTAATGGCTATGTTAGCAAAAATAAAAATAAAAATGGAAGATCTGACTACCTTTGATATTGAAAGTTCACATTCTCTTTCACTGAGGCTTCAAGTATCACAAACACATCTTCATGAGTACATCCCAGTTTACATTAATGTGTTTGTGCCAAATGAAACTCTTCTTTTTGACACCTGCCCCTTGGCTGTGTCCACCCTCTGAGCATCAAGAAAACTTGCATGGATTTTATCAACTGATGGTCGTTGATGCCAATACAATGCCAACATGAATCCCCATTTTGGGGTACAGTAAAGAAGGAAACCATTGAGTGCAGAACAGCTCAACTGTGATACAACATAACTGTGAAAGCAGCATGGCTCTGAGGAGCCTTGGGGACAGTCCTCTGTCCCACTTAGACAGCTCTGCTCTGCTCTTTGTGGTTCTGCTCTGCTCTGTTCTGATGAGACATCTTCAGATGTCACAATCCCCAGTCTTCCATGGGAAAGGAAAAGTCCACTCTCAGAGCCAGAAAGGAGCTGGCTTATATGGACCGAAGTCCCTGCCCCTGGTCCTTGATTGGCCTATGCTCATGCAAATGAGGACTCCAAATCCTTGCACTTTAACTGCACAGCTCCAATTGGATGAGGAAAGCCTCAATCCTATTGGTTGATATAGGATTCCAGAAACTTCTTTATAAGTGCTGGATGGGATGGTAGAAACACTCTGAAAGCAGGCAGTTCAGTGCAGAGGCAGGCTTCTCCCTGAAGTGCAGTCTGCATAAAAGGTCCCTGTATAGAAATGGCTCCTAGACTTTGTTTGAGCCCAGTTAGCCACCAAGAGCCCTTCTTAGTAGGTATTATTTTCCTCAGGGTTCACATCTATATTATGTACTTTGTAGCAATGCATATGTTTTCCATAGTGGCTATGCCAATGGCTGAACAAGCAGTGAATGAGGGTTCCTTTTTCTTCACAACCTCCCCAACATCTATTATTACTTGTCTTGTTGATAGCAGCCATCCTAGCAGGTGTGAGGTGGTATCTCACTATAGTTTTGATTTGCATTTCCCTAACATTTAATTGAGCATTATTTCAAATATCTGTTGACCCTTTGTATGTCTTCTTAGGTAAGATGTCTGTTCAGGTTCTCTGCCCACTTTTTAATTGGATTGTTTGTCTGGTATTGAGTAGTATAAGTTCTTTATATATTATCAAATATTATATGAGCAATATGATGCTTTTCATCTGTTCTGAGGTTTCTCTATAAAGATTATCTTGTGGTGATATGTGCCAATCTTATAAAATGTAAGAGTAGCTAAAAATGATTGTACTCAGACACTTAAGAGAAGATGTAGTTATCATTCAGATCACTGCAAATAATACAACTTAAGTGACCAAAATATATTAAATTCAAATGTATAATAATTATTGTAAATTAAAACTATAAATTTGATAAATATTCAAATAATACTTTCTCTTGAAATCTTATGCTCTTGCTTATTTATAGTGGCTTAGGTGACATATTTGTTGAGTTAAATCAATATTATCCTCTGGCTTGATAACCTCTGCACATGTATAGAGTTGACATACTAAGGAGTAACATACACTAAATGACAACTGTGTATTTTCTTAGCAAGACCATCCACTTTCCTGGGATGAGAAGTGAGATGATGCAAATGTAAATATTTGCTTTAGGTACTTTACTACTCACAAAACCACCTGAGGGCCAGGGACAAAGAAATGGAGGCTCAGAGATTAAGCATTCTCATCCCCCCATCACCTGGCACCAGCGTCAACTGGGGATGAAGCTTGTGTTTGAATCTGCTCTGCCTCCAATGACTATCAGTCACATCCCTGCAAAACTAAAAACAAACACACAAACAGAAAATACTACAAAGGTAAAAAATGTGACTGTTTTTTTTAAAGGATGATTAATATTAATTGTAATGGAAAAGAAAGATTGAGATTTTTAAAATAGAACTTCTCCTTTCTTGTTAATTTTGTGGTGAAATAACATGATTGGTTTTCTCATTCTTAAAACATAGAGTTTTGACCAACCACCAGGGTATTAAAACTAAAATTAAATTACAACCTTTAGGAAATTGTGAGTCAGGAAGACGAGATTAGGTAAATGTCTGTATAATAATTTTAACTGGGGGCAACTGAAAAATGCCAGTACAGATTTTCTCATGAAAGGTGATCATTTGCTATCTAGTAAATCCTCCATTTTGGCAGGGGGAGGACCTTATGGGTAACTTATTTATATTTATAATAATATTTAAAAGATATAGTTAAAATATTTCATATAACTAGAAATAATACTCATTGTAAGAATTTTGCAATCACAAGGACAGAAACTGAATTTATCATAAAGTGTTGCTATAGTGACTACCAGCAATTTATGTCCATGCTTGTTTCTGTGTTTGTCATTATCAGGGAATAGCTAATATTTGATGCAGTCATTATAGAGTAATGGCTGCATTCTAAAGATGTGCAATTCTATGGTGTGTCAGCAGGTAGACCACTCTATCACCCATGTGACCTGTACACACCCTGCCTTCTGTTAGGATGGTGGAATTTACACCTCAGACCAGTCTGTAAAGGCATTATTTTAGAATAAATTTTGGGAGATGACAGTTATGGTCTCTGTGTCACTTGTATCTGCTTTTTACTTTTAAATACTTTATTTTTAGACAGAAAAGAAGGAAGGGAGGAGGAGAGAGAAAGAAGCATCATCATATGGTTGCTCTCACCCACCCACAACTGGTGACCTGGCCCACAACCCAGGCATGTGCCCCCTGACTAGGAATCAGCTGGGCAGCCCTTTGGTTTGTAGGCCAGCACTCAATCCACTGAGCCACACCAGCCAGGGCTGTATTTCCTTTTAAAAAAATAATAGCTGCCTTTTATAAATTACATAAGTAGTATTTAATAATCGATACTGGAAAGCATAAGTAAAAATCACCAGGAATCCAATCCCCCACCCCCCACAACCACCACAAAAGTAACTGCTGGGAACGTGTTGTTATGTTTTGTTATAAGCCCTTCATCATAAAAAATAACTCATACTAACAAGCTGCTTTGTAACTAGCTTTTTTCACTCAACAACGTATCTTTCCATGTAAATAAATCTGCTTCCACAGTATAATGATGTAACATTGGCTAGTTCCCCTATTGTGTTTCTAGGAAGTTCCCATAGTTAATAACAGTCAGAATACATTTCCATTTCTGGGTTTCAAACCACAACAGAATACTCGTTCAAATGAACACTGAAAGTCAGAGGCAACCAGTTTCGCAAATCCACCTCCAGACTCCTGTTCAAGAAGTGGGGTTCATCTCATCGCACTTGAGATCTCAAGCATGCTTCAAAAGTCCATGTGATAAAGAGAAATCAAAAGGGATAGTTATGTCTTATGTTGGAGTTGGTTTCTTATTGTTCAGAAATAAACTTCCTTTACTAAATTGCAAGATCAGTCTCTCCTGATGGTTTTCAGAATGTGCCCGGCCCCACAACCTGCAATATCAGCATCACCTGGGAGCTTGTAAGAACTGCAAGGTCTCAGACCTCACCCCAGACCTTTGTATCAGATTGTGGGTCCTACTGATCTAGGGTCTAAGAAGCCCTGCAGGTGGTCCTGAGGCACACTTAGGATTTCCCTTTGCTGAGCCTTCCCTCTGCAGGTGCACCCACGATAAGCTGCCACTCCCTAGAAGGCCATACTTTCAGCAGGCCTAGTTCCCCTACCCCCAGGCTCCAGTGGAATATTTACTAAGAATCAGTTAAGTTTATGCCAAAACCTATTAATGCCAGTTATACAGGCCATTATATTTCATTTTGAATAGCTTTTTAAAAGAAATGGTCTGTAAAGGAATAAAAATTATTTTTTAAATCTGAAGACTCCACACATGAAATGTACAAATTCACCATCCAATGAAGGAAACTTAAAACTACAACTATTGATAATGCATTGCAGATGTAGTTTAGGTAAAAATTTTATTCAGGCGTTGGTATGACATCAAAGTATTTTCAAATGAAAGTATACAAGGTCTATCCAGAAAAAGTCCAACCATTATTAATATAATGAGAATGATTTGTGTGACATCAATGTAACCTGGCAGCCAAGGAGAGTGGACTGGAATGTGCATGTGTGAACAATGATGACTTCACTGTACTAGTGATCATGTGCACTGTGTGACCCTCATGTTCAAAATGAGCAATTAAAACAGCAAATCTGCATCAAATTTTGTGTTAAGCCCCTGGCTGGTGGCACAGTGGATAAGGTGCTGGCCTGTGAACCCTAAGGTCGCTGGTTCGATTCCCAGCCAGGGCACAAAACCAGGTTGCAAGCCAGGTCTCCAGCCAGGTCCGTAGCTGGAGGCAGGTGAAAGGCAACTTATACACTGATGTTTCTCTCTCTCTCTGCCTCCCTCCCTTCCACTCTCTCTAAAGATAATAAATAAAATATTAAAAAAAAAAAACAAAATAAACTTTTGTGGGTTAGGCTTGAACATTCCTCCACAGAAACTATTCAGATGATTCAGAAGGCTGAAGCTATGGTGATTGGCAGCTTCATCACAGTAACACACCCACTTGTGCATCATGTTTCATGCAGGCATTTTTGTGTGTGTGTGAAACATTAAATCATCTAGGTGACTCAGCCCCACTATTGCATGGATTTGGTGCTCTGGGAATTCTGGCTTTCCCAAAACTAAAATCACCTTTGAAAGGGAAGAGATTTCTGACCATCAATGAGATTCAGGAAAATATATGAGCAGCTGATGGCAATTGGGAGAACTGTGTGAGGTCCCCCTACTTGGAAGGGGACTGAGGTATCATTGTCCTATGTACAATGTTTTTTTATCTTGTATCTTCTTCAATAAATGTCTCCATTTTTCATATTACATGGCTGTACTATATACTTTCTGGGCAGAGCTTGTATGTAAATGTTTTAAGTTAAAATAAAATATTTAGTCTACATACCAAGTGCTGGAAACAGCCTAAGTGCCCATCAGTGGATGATTGGATTAAGAAACTTTGGTACATTTATACAATGGAATACTATACAGCAGAAAGAAAGAAGGAACTCCTAACCTTTGCAACAACATGGATGGAACTGGAGAGTGTTATGCTTAATGAAATAAGCCAGTCAGTGAAGGACAAATACCATATGATCTCACCATTACAGGACAATAATGAACAAAACTAACAACAAGCAAAACAGAACCAAATATATGAATACAGTGAATAGGCCTTCAGTGGCCAGGGGGAAGGGGGTTGGGGGGAGGGGGGAGGTAGAGGCAAGGAAGGGGAGCAGTTTAGACAAGAACCTAGTATAAAGGAACCATGGACATGGACAACAGGTGGGATTGACTTTGAGGGGAATGGGTGGGTGGGGAGGGGGACAGAGGGGAGCAAAAAGGGGATGGATGTAATAATACAACAACAATAAAATTTAAAAATATATATTTAGGTTACATAAACATTGTTTCTTAATACTCCTGATCTACTTGACTTTTTAATTAATAGTCTCCTAAACCTGATTGCATCTGTTGTGTTTAAAGAAATTTTATAACAAAATCCTTATTGTATCAATCAAGTATTTTAAAATATTTTTATTTAAACGAGATGGTTCTCCCACGCCATTCAAAATTGCTAAAAATACATTAAAACCACTCAAAGGGATTTGCAATTTTAGAAAACTTGGAAGATGCTGTTATTTACTTAACCAATCCCTGTTGTTGGAGGTTTTGATTATGTTTAATTTAATAACATTATATTTTCAATATTACAAGTTATTATAAACATACAAATGCTAGTTTATTAAATTAGTCTTAAATTTTATCTCATAAGTTCTATAAAATGGAAATTTTTCATTTGTATCTTGAGTCTACCATTTTGAGAGTTTGACAATGAGAAGAATTGCTATTTTCACAGAAATATTATGACAATGAGAGATTGCTTAAGGACTTGGAACCATTTAATTCTCCAAGGAGAGACTGCCTATTTTTTTGTCCTTCCTGGCTTGTTGAAATCTGTGCAACAAAGCTTGAATGCTTAAAATTCAGAGCAGAAAAACAAATAAGCACTCACCAGCCGCAGCAGCTGAGATAGACAATTCATTTGGACTGCTGTCCTCAGCCCAAGGTGAACAATTGCTTGCCTGCAAATCAGTTGCTGCAAAGACTAACATCTCCTATGCAATATACATACATACAGTACAGCAAAGGAAAAAAGGGATGGATGTCCATGCCAAGTGGCCTTGGATATTGTCTTGACTAAAATACAACATTCCAGTCTCTGTAACATAAAAACTGTAGGTTAAATATGGTCCAATTATTGGCAGGTTCCTGTCACTCAGCTTCATAAAAGCTAGCTATTTCAGATGGTCAAGGAGCATTTTAGGACCTACCAGGCAGCACTGCCCTAGGCAAGTGAAGACAAAGGCCAGAGGAAGGAGAGCTGGGGTTCTCGGTGGAGTCACCAGGTTCCTCACAAAGTGCCATGGAGCCTCCTAACCATCAGCCAGCTGGAATCTTCCCAGAGGTGGCTGCTAATTAGCTCCCCTATATGCTGTATCACCACCGTAAAGTCAGTGAATATTTTTCCATGTTTTTTCTTCTTCTCCACCTGGGCTTAAGTTAAAATTTTTAGAATGATTTTAGTTACTACTCTCTCTAATTCCTGGTTATTCTAAAATAATTTAGTAGTTTCAGTTCAATATTGATCAATTTTTTATAAAGTATGCTCTTGTTTCAAGAGTCCACACTGGTATTTACAGATTCCCCGACAATCTACCCTTCTTCATTTGGATAAAGGGATGTAGATATATTATCGGTGTAGGTTTCTCCAATTTCATTGCCATTTTCCTGCCATTTTCACCTTGCCCTAACTTTATGTTTGCTTTTGGATTTGTGGTTTGTTAGAACATTTCCTTGTTGAAATTCCTCATTTAGGGCCATTTGGGTGATATAATATCTGAATTCATGCATAGCTTCACATTTCTTGGACATGTGAGATAGGATTTCTTAGTTAGGTATAGGATTATAATTTATGGATATTTTCTTTCACAAATCTGTAGGTTTGATTCCACTGTCCTTTAGCTTCTAGTATTATTTAAGAAATGTTCAATGCCTGTCTGATTTTTTTCATTGGGTAGTGATATGTTCTTTATTATTTTCTTCTCTTTTTTTTTGAAATCAGGAATTTTATTGGGATTCTCTGATACATGTATCTTTTCTCTCTCATTCACATGGTCTGGAAAGCAATATACCATTTCAATCTCCAGGCCACCATTATCAATTCAACTTACAGAAATTTTCCGTCCTTTTTTAAAAAAATAGTATCATCTTTCTTTCTAGAACTCTATTACAGTATTAATTGTTTAGACCTATTCTCCAAATATCTTCTCTTCTCTTTTGGTATACATTTTTCTCTGGTCATTGAGATGTTTCTTGGACTTGCTTTGCCAACACTAGGAATTTGGGCTTTAATGGTAAACTTTTCTTTTATTTATCTTTAGAAATGCCTAATCAGAAATTCTTTCTTTTTAAAAATATATCTCCTTAATTATGCTATTACAGTTGTCCCAATTTTCCCCCTACACCCAGCACCCTTATGCCTTCTAGCAATCCCTACCTTAGCTCATATCCATGGGTCATGCATATTAGTTCAGTGGCCACTCTCTTTCCTATACTGTTCTTAACACCCTCTGGTCTCTTTTATACCTAGCAATTTGTACTTCTTAATTCCTGTACATTTACCCCCATTCTCTCCTATCCTCCTCTCAGCTGATAACCCTCCAAATGATCTCCATATTTATGATTCTGTTCCTGTTTTGTTTATGTGCTTAGTTTTCCTTTTTGGGGGGTTCAGTTGTTGGTAGTAGTGAATTTATTGCCATTTTAATGTTCATGGTTTTGATCCTTTTCTTTTTCTTATATAACTCCCTTTAACATTTTATATAATAATGGCTTGGTGAAGATAAACTCCTTTAGCTTTACCTTGTCTAGGAATCTGTTTATCAGCCCTTCAACTCTAAAGGATAGCTTTCCTGGATAAAGTACCTAGGTAGCTGGTCCTTCCTTTTCATCACTTTGAATACTTCTTGCCAGCTCCTTCTTGCCTGCAGTTTCTTTTGAGAAATCATCTGACAGTCTTATGGGAACTTCTTTATAGGCAACTATCTGCTTTTCTCTTGATGCTTTTAAGATTTTCTTTATCTTTAACCTTTGGCATTTTAATTATGATGTGTGTTGGTGTGGTCCTCTTTGGGTCCAACTTGTTTGGTACTCTCTGTGCTTCCTGGACTTGTATGTCTATTTCCTTTACCTAATTAGGAAAGTTTTATCCCATTATTTTTTCAAATAAGTTTTCAGTTTCTTGCTCTTTCTCTTCTCCTTCTGACACTCTATTATCCAAATGTTGGTAACTTTGGAGGTGTCCCAGAGGCTCCTTATTTTATTCCTATTCTTTTGAATTCTTGTTTTCTTCTCGCTATTCTGATTGAATGCTTTTTTTTCTTCTTTATGTTCCAAATTGTTGGTTTGAATCTTGGCTTCATAACCTGCATTATTGGTCCCCTATGGATTTTTCTTTATTTCACTTACTGCAACTTTCATTTCTGTCTGGACCTTTTTTACGCTATTGTAGTACCCAAAGTTTCCTTTGAACAGCCCAATAACCAGTGTTTTAAACTCTGCAGCTGATAGGTTGCTTGTCTCCATTTCATTTAGTTTTTCCTGGAGTTTTGTTCAGTTCTTTCATTTGGACCATATTTCTTTATCTCCTCAATTTGGCAGTCTCCCTGTGTTTGTTTCTGTGTATTAGGTAGAACTGCTTTGATTCTGTGTCTTAATAGCATGACCTAGCATAGAAAAGACACCCATCTGGATGAATATTTTCTTTAAATCCTCAGTTGTCAGACTTCCATACAGCTCAATTTTCTGATGTATCTGGGTGATGTTTGTTTTGAAGTCTAGTTGTAATTATTTCTGTAGTTGTGCAAGGGGACAAAGTGTGTTTACCTACACCCCCATCTTGACCGAAGTCCTAAATTCTGTCTTTTTGCTTCATAAATTCTTTTCTGTGTTGCTTGTAACTCCCTTTATTTGATCATATTTTCCCCACCAAATTGTTTTGTGTCTCCTTGAGTGGCTTAATTTCTTTCAGTATGTCTTCTGTTTGCTACAACTTTTCAGACTATCTTTAATTGATGACCTTCCTTAGGTGGGAATTGTTGTTACCATTTTTGTTGTTGTTGCACGTCTGATTGGAGTACCCAGGTAAAATTGTTTAAATACCCTAAAGGGCAGCAGTCATAGGAAGGAGGCAAATCAGTCTCCACTCTAGGGAGTTTCACACACAAATCAGACAGCTGCCACACACTTCTTATGTGCATTGAGGAAAAGTACCCCTGACACTAGTCTCTGTGAACTTTCCAATCTCATGGGCATAGAGGGGTAAGCTAACCCATTCAGCTTCTTAAGGCCTTGGGGCCCAATAACGGCATATTTTATCAAATGGATGGTGATTTTTGCCAGGGGCTCCATTTATCCCTAAAAGTTACATTCCTCTCAAACCCACCATTTTCAGTCCTGAGTTTGCTGGCAACCATCCTGGCCTTGGAAGAGGAAGCCCTCTGCTGGTTCTCTCTGCTAAAGTCCAACTGGAGACCTTGCTTTTTGCTAGCTTCCTGTAGACCCCAGATGTTGTTTTGGCTTAGCAGACCCATACAAATTGGAGTTGGGAGTACACAGAAAGACATGGCAACATTCCGTGGCTACATTTCCAAATTGCTTCTGCATCCTCCGAGAGGGCTTATAAGTATTTTTCTATTCATTGTTCAATAAATGAAAAGTCTCTTACCTATAAAGTATTTTGAATTTTCCCAAATGTTTTTTCAGTGTACCTCAAAATGGTCTTTTTTTTTCTTTCACATATCAGCAGATTTTATTCTACTGTCTTGATCTAGTCAGACCCAGGTTTTTCTGTCTCCTGACCTGCTACTCACATGGCCATCAGCCTTATTCTAAGATGGATATTCCTATGGTCATAGAACGATTTTTAGTAGCAGTTGGGGCTACATGCTTCCTTACTTACCTTTGACAGAAGAGTCACTTCTAGAAGCTGTCTGTCTAACACAGAAAAATTTCCAAAGGTCCCTGAGACTGTCTACTTTCATGTCATTTACCTAGATTGGATCCATGCCAATTCCTGAGCCAGCAACATTCCATGAAATAGGAGTTACCTTTAGATCAACCAAATCCTTCCTTGGAGTTGGGGAATAGGATCACTTTCCCTAAAGCAAGTTGGAAAAGGTCAGGTACCTAAGTAAAATTGGGCTCCATTCAGAACACAGAAGAGCAAATAGGTGCTAGGTAGGCAAGAGATAATGTAAGTTATGAGTCAGAAAGTGATTTTATTTTAGTATGATGCTGGAGTCATTTTGCTAATATCTCATTTTGAATTTTCTGTATTGGTACTTATTTTTTTTCATATGGTTATTTCTCATAAGAGTTCTTAGGAATTTTCTAGCAGAAACCTAAAGGTACACAGTCCTTACTCCTCTCACTCTGCTAGATTTGGGTCAGATTATCTCCTGATATTGGTCCTGCCAACTATTTACCACCAAGGGATTTGAATAATTTGCTTTCAACTTTATAGACTTTGAAAAAACTACACTGAGTGCTCGCTTCAGCAGCACATATACTAAAATTGGAACGATACAGAGAAGATTAGCATGGCCCCTGTGCTAGGATGACATTCAAATTCATGAAGCGTTCCTTATTTTTGTAAAAAAGAAAAAAGAAAAAGAAAAAACTACACTGATGAGCTTTACCCACTCAATTGTTCTAGAACCTAATTGATTTATGTTTTGTTCTTTAATCAATTTTATTACATGCCATTATATTTTTATTCTTTCTAAAGATTAAACTTTTTATTTGGCAATCATAAAAAATAGTACAGAGAGATCCCACTGGCTCTTTAGCCTGTTTTCCTTGGTGTTAACATTTTGCAAAACTATAGTACAAGTTTGGTTTTGACATTGATACAGTCAAGATATAGAATATTTCTATTACAAATGGGATCCTTCATGTTGCCTTTTAAAAATTGCTTTTTATTTTTAACTGTGGTTAAAAAACACAACATAAAATTAACTATGTTAACATTTTTAATTGTATAGCTCAGTTATGTGTTAGTAAGTTCACATTGTTGTACAACTATCTTTACTTTTGTTTGCTTCTTCTTCATTCTCCAATCTTTGGTAAATATTAAACACCTAATATTTACCTGGCCTTATACTAGATACAGGTAAGGTGGGCCTGTCACTAGCAATGTTTAAGATGGGATACCTGATTACAGAAAACTTAAACCTATTGGTGAAGGGGAAACACATGTATACATGAAAAAATAACAAAACATGTGTATTCATGAAAAAATAACAAATTATAGAATAATTAGACAATTTCTGTCTCATCCTTGCTTTCTTCTCTCTTTTCCCTTTGTGTACCTATTTTTAGCCTTCCCCAAAATGCTTCCATCTTATACGTCTTTCTCTTTTTCTTCTGTTTCTTTCCCAGATATTTCAGAAGCCATCATTTGTAAAATTTATTACCTCTGGTGGCATTCCAAAGTGATTATTTAATTAATAATGATACCCTAAGAACTTTTCTACTTTTTCCCACCCTCCATGAAATTCAGGAAAATTAAATACAGAGGCTTCAGCCTTCTATAGTTATTTGTTTTGATCTGTGCCCAGCAGGTGGCGCTAAAAGATAGTTAATAAAAGTTAACATGCATCACAATTGTAGAATTAAAATCTGTGGGATTTTATACCCCTTGAATCCTTTTACTTGATTGCATAATAAGCAAAACATTGGATGGTTTGTCCCTTGAGTATTTTAGCACCTGGATACTATTGTACTCTTTAACACTCTTCTTACCTTAATTCTCAATGATTTCAATATCCTTTCCACATCCTTACTTCTCAGTTCCTTGACTTCCTCATATCTCTGATCTCTTCCCATTGGAGAGCCCAGGATATTTTTCTTTGGACTTCTATTCTATCTAGAGTCTCACTTTTGGTGATCCTATCCAATCTCATTGCTTCAAATATTATCCATACACAGATAACTACCAAATATATATCTCCAACACAGACATCTTACCTAAAGTCCAGGCTGCCCTGGTGTCCTGTCCACATCTCAGCTTAACCTATTCCAAGTATGTAGATGCTCTGCCTCCCCCAAGGCCTTTCCCATCTCAGCGAATGGCACCTGTGCCCCTTCATAACTCAGGTCCCAAACCCTATGTAACCCTTGACATCTCTCATATTTTTCATCCAACCCTTTAGCATATGCTGTCAGCTCTTGTTTCAAAATACATGTAGAATGTGACCACCCCTCACCATCTGTGCAGTACAATTCTTGTCCAGTCACAACCTTCTCTCACCTGGATTACTGTCACAGCCACCTAAAATGAATTCATCTCCCTGCTTCTGTCCCATCCTTCTTCTGGCTGTTTAGAAGATAGCAGTCAGATTAACCCTGTGAAAACATAAAAGTAGATCTTGTCACTTTTCTAATCAACATTACAAACACTTCTTATCTCACACCAAGTAAAAGCCAAATAATTACAATGGCCTCCCAGGCCATATATGACCAGCACCTTCCCTGACCCTGCTCTGTCTTGGACCTCATGTTCTGAGACCCTTCTGTCACCTGCTCTGCTCCAGCCACAGGAGTTCTTCCCTAATCCTCCCATCAGGTGTGGACCTACTTCAGAGCCTTTATGCTTCGTCTTTCCTGTGCCTGCGATGCCCACCCCAGACAGCAGAACCTCACCTTTCCACCTCCTCCAGACTGATGAGCCCTTCCCTGTCCACCTGATTTAAATGCACAGTCTCATCGTTCCCATAATTCTCTAGCCTGATTCTAGTTTTATCCTTCTCCATAGTTATTTATACACATACACATACTTGGTTTATTGCCTGTCTCTCCCCAACTAGTATACAAAATCCACATGGGCAGAAATTGTGTCTTTTTGTTCACTGCCACATCCCTTAGGCCTACCAGAATGCCTGGCATATGTTTGGCCTTCAATACAAACTTGTTGGATGAGTGAATGAATGAGTTATTACTCTGCACTGAATTAGTGGCTGAATCCCAGAATATTTCTCAGCACATATACTGCCAAACACTCAGGATGTACAGTACTGTGCCCCTCTGCACTATAAGCATAGGCAAATCTAGAAGTCCTTGGCCAAAGTTTTATTAAAAGGAAAGCTTAAAATTCATAGCAAACCAACTCACATGCCCTTGTAAATCAATTACCTACCTGTGCTCTGCCAATAATCCCCTTTCCTTGATCCAATGTTTATCTGAATGTACAACTCCTAATGGCATACATTCTACAAGGCTGAGCACAATGATATATTTTATACCAATCAGTGACAGAAAAACATCCTCACCTTTAGAATCATCTATTTAGGTTTCTAAGCCTAGCCTGAGAACAGATAATAGTAATTTTTTTTTTAGCCATACTGAATTTGTCCCATGGCTACTTGTGTCTAAACTCTAAGATACTTGCATTAATTTCAATTAAAAGTAAAAAGACTTTGGGTCTCCATTCTTTAAATTACAGTATGTCCTAAATTTCAAATTGTGAAGGGTGTTATTAAGTCATTTCTCTGGCTTTTTGTCAGGTGAAATAATTGCAGTTTATGTGCTCAAAAGAGTGAGACCACAAAACTCTCTTCTGTACCAATCAGATCTAAAATGCTAAAGCCTTTTTGGGAGGGTGAAGTAAGAAATGGGGAATGAGGTATTATTCTTGTGTAGAGAATACTGTGATCTAAGGAAATTTTTTTTGGAACTTTGCATGTTTTCCATAGTTTAAGCCCTATAAACAGTTTTCAGACCCAGCTGAAATTTATTCCCTTACCCCTGTATTTACTGTATTTCCAAGACCTCGCACAATGTTCAGCACAAAATACATGACACTTATTTCATGAAAGACTAGATTGTCAAATGAAAACTATGTAAGCAAAATGATAGTTGACGTTTTCCTTAAATCATAACATTACTTACAGTGAAAAGACAGAGTCACTCTTTAGATGGGGGCTTTATTTACAGTGGCTCATGATGCACTAGTGAGAGATGCAAATAGGTCATCAAAATGTGGTGCCAAGCATCCCAAATTAGAGCACAGAGAGGAGAACGAAACTCTTTCTGCAGGATTCTGTGATCATGTCATTAGGAAAGAGACATTTATGCAGAACCTTGACTGACGAGTGGGCGTCTACCCCAATATAGAAATGGGAGAAAAAGACTCCAGGTGAGGTCTGTACATGCAAAGACTGAAAGTGTGAAAGTAGAACACTGAAAGTGATAGTAGAACAGGGAAGTGTTTGGTGCTCCTGACCCAGAGATATGAAGTGGAGGGAGATGTCACTGGATAAGCTGAAGTGCTGTGTACCCTTTGCAGTGCTTGGGGATTATCCTGTTTAGCCAGTTGACAAAGGCACCCATCTCTTTGAGGATGATTGGCACAGCGCTTCTTGAAGTGTGACTCCAGACTAGCAACAGCAGCCTCATCTGGAAACCTGAAAGAAGTCCAAATCATAGCCACAACCCCGGACTTTACAATCAGACATTCTGGTCATGTGCTTGGGAATCTGTGTTACCCCCAAGGCATCCAGCTGATTCTGAGGCACCGCAAGTTTGAGAACCTATGTTCTAGGAACAGTGTGGAAGATGAAGTGGGCAGATTGGAGCTTTGTAGATTGTTCCAAATAGCTTAGCCTTGAGGAGGAAGAAGAAGAAGGGGTAAGGGGGAGAAGGAGGAGGAGGAGAAGAAGGAGGAGGAAGGGGAAGGGGAAGGGGGA
>PVIW01008993.1:0-26231 GCA_004026585.1 Noctilio leporinus | reverse complement strand
TTGGGCTCTTCTTCTTCTGCTGTTCTTTTATCTTTACTGCCTTTTTGCTTTTTTTGTTCATAGAATCTTCCCTCTTGCTAAGGTTCTATAACTATTTGCACTTCTGAGAGATTTCTGGTAAGTCCCAGCTGCCTTCTTTATATTGGAAGACAGTCTTACAGCCTCAGCTGAGAGAGGTTGTTGCTACGCAGAGACCCAGGGTCCTCAATTCTGGCCACTCATTAAATCCCCTATGGATGGGCTTTTGTTTGTTTCTTTTTAACACTGATGTTCAAGCTCAACCTCCAGCAAAACAAATTAGAATTCCTGAGAGTACCATATTTCTAAAAGGTTTTCTAGGTGATTAAAACGAGCAACTCAGCACCAAGAAATGCAAAGTAGTTCGTTACCTTCATTTTAGTGAAAAGTTGTCAGAAAGAGGGAGATCCAGGGTCCGTAAAGGGCATAGTCAACTGTATCAAAATGCTGAAGAGGTGGAGTGGGGTGAATACTGAGAAAAGATCACTGTGTTTAGTAATGACAACAATACTGTGGGACTTCCAGGCACAGATGGCTGAACAAAGTCAGTTATTAAAATCTTTCTTCAACAGATAAAGCAAGACACAAGAAATTAAAAAAAAATAAACATATAGGTTGCAAACTAGGTCTCCAGTCAGGTCTGTGGCTGGAGGCAGGTGAAAGGCAACCATACATTGATGTCTCTTTCCCTCTCTGCCTCTCTCCCTTCCCCTCTTTCTAAGAAATAATGAAATAAAATCTTTAAAATAAAATAAAATAAACATAAATACATAAAAGCCAAAAGGAAACAACAAAAACTTACCAGGCACAGTTAAACAAGAATAAAGGAACAACTTCATGTCATTCTCCTTGAAAAGGGGGCAACAAGAAAAAGAAAACATGATTCTGGAGTGGTGCCATGTGGTCTGGCTCTAGACTACTCTCTGCTCCCAAAAACACTGGTGAGGAAGAATGAATGAGTCAACAAGATCTTGAGTCTTCTCATTAATGCCTTCCTATTTGCAGAGAAGTAAACCAAGGGTATGAATTGGAATTCGGGGGTAGGAGGGCAGGGCATAGAAAAATTGTCCAGATTACAAGCCATTCTCTCCCTCAGAGGCCTTGAAAGTTGCTACAAAGACTACTACTGTAGGGTTTCCCACTTGCCAAGCTGTGACGTTCAGTTGGGGGAGGGGGAAGGGACGAGCAAATCACATGGAAGTTGAATGTATCTCTTGCAGGGTACAGTGGGCCCTGTTACATTTGAAAGAATCTCCAAGCACTTTCAGAATTCATGTCCCCTGGACTCAGACTTCAGCCCCAGCTTGACTCTATTTCCACCCTCTTAAGACCACCAGACTACAGAAAATGGAGCTAAAAATAACAGTGAGCCTTAAAACTGGAAAGGCACAATGAACTAATCTCAAAATAAGATGGGGAATATATCAAATAGAACATAAGAGCAATTAGACATTTGAGCAGAGCTGTCTATTTAAAGCAAGCTTAATTTCTGTCTTCTCTCTAGGCGTTTTATAACTAAAAAAAAAAAAAATACTAACCTAAAAGAAAATTAAAGGTGAAAAGAAAGGATGCAAAAGATGGGCAAAGGACCATCTGGAAGAAAACATAAATCACAAAATAGAAATAGATTAACCAGGAGTGCATCCTGCTATAGAAGATTTTATTTTTGAAAAACCAATTCAATTTCTTTTCTTTTCTTTTTTTTTAAAAAATATGGAATGCTTCATGAATTTGCATGTCATCCTTGTGCAGGGGCCATGCTAATCTTCTCTGTATCGTTCCAATTTTAGTATATGTGCTGCCGAAGCGAGCACACAATTCAATTTCTATTCAAGAAGATTCTAACACTGTTCACGAACTAGTTTTAAAGGAGTTGTGAGGTAGAAACCAGGTCCCAAAGAGCAAAGGACTGAGCATGGGGTAGGTTGGGCTTCATTGTGGTGAGTGAAAATGGAAGTTTGAGGGTTTCTCAGAGAAAAGACAGAAAATTATGATTATTTTTGTTATTTTTTATTATTATGAGTTGGAATTATTGAGCATCATTATACTAAAAATAAACAATCAAAACCACAGAGATGTAGTCTTAGAAGAGAAGAGGATCTTGACACAGGGTGAGCCCGAAGAACATTATGCTAAGCGAAATTAGCCAGCCACAAAAAGTCAAAGGCTGTGTGGCTCCGATTTATACTGGCTCTAACTTAATCAAACTTAGAATCTGAAAGCAGGTAGTGGCTGCCAGAGGCTGGGGTGGGGGTGGCGGGGTGGGGAGTTGTGTGATGGTTTAGAGCTAGCTTCAGTCTCGCAAGATGAAAAAGTTCTGGAGACTTGTTGCACAACAATGTACATGTACTTAACATTATTGTACACTTAAAATAGGTAAGATGGCAAATATGTGTTTATTACCACAAGTATTAATTAATACTAATTAATAAATGGTCTTAGAGTCCAAATGCTACCTTCTATTATCTCAGCCTGAGGGTTGCTGCTCATCTGGTTAGAATGTGTTCCATCCTCTCTAGTGGAAAAGAATTTTAATTCAATAGAAAGGAGATAAAAACCAAAAAACAAAGAAAGGCTAAAACTTAGCAGCATCATTTGAGCCCCTACACCAAGCTGTACCAGAAACAATAAACTTGGAACTTTCAGTTAGGAGAGACCCCACCCCACCCCTTTCTTTCCCCTTAAAACAAAACAAACAAGGAAAAAAATTATTCCTATCAGATCCAGTCTAACTTTAATTACATCCTTCAGACCACAATGGAGGAAATAGCTTGGACTAAGTAATTTTTAAAATAATAGGTTAATAACTTTTCATATTAAGTTAATAATAGATTATAAGTACTCTACTATAACTTAATCTTCATTTAGTTCAGTGCATTAATTAATTGGCTGTAGATCGGCTGTGGCACATTTTCTATACAATATAAGGGTTCCGGTTGGGTTCATTAGCAGAAAAATGAACTGTGGCCTCTGTGTTAAGCAACAGCTTTGCTTTCTCATGCAAAACTGTTTTACGCCAACTCCAAAGCTCCAATAGCCATATAAGTTCTGGAATTCTCACAGATGGATTTATGAAATAATTATTATTCATTCTGCAGCAATTCCCCTTCCCTGCATCCAGTTTCCTATTTGGTTATTTTTATCATTACTCAAGCTGGAGATTCTGATCTGCTTTTAATGAACCAGTCCTCCACGCCAATACTTCTTAAGGGAGTCAGCAAGGGTCTTTCATTTTAAAGCTCCTAGAAATTTCCATGTAGGGAAGAAGTACCACAGAAATAGATCACCTAAAAGATGAATGAAATGGATTTCTTATTTCCTCTTTGTACAATACAAACAGAAAATTCACATTGGATTTAGTTGCTTTCTTTTCATTAATCTCTGGCTCTTACAAGGAAGTATAAGATAGTTAAAAAATAAGTGTCTGTACTTATAGTACTATCTGATGAAAATAGCCAAGAGATATTTCAAAAGATAGACAGTGTAGATCAAAGAACTAAAAACAAAATTGAGCCATAATAGGTCAATCATTAGAGAAAACAAATGTCTGGTGTGTCAAAATAATACTTCTGGAATATTTTGGAATTGAAGAATTCCCAAATGGCCTTTTAAAAATCCAATTGAAATAATAGTTTACAAATAGCATTGCACCAGTTTATTTAGCATTGGAACATAAACGTTTTTAGGTGCAGCATTATTAGTTCTATCCATTTTTATAATGGCTGCATATTATTCCACCCAATGGATATATAGTTTATATATCTTTTAAAACATTTCCTGTGTTATTTAGTACTTTGGCTGTTTTTGATATCGTACTATTAGATATAACCATATAACTATTAGATATAACATCTTTGTGTAGATTTTCCCCAAGTTGTAAATTATTTCCTTAAACCAGATTCTCAGAAAAGAAGTGAAAAGATCAACAGGTTAAGAACACTTTTCTTGTCTTAGATACACGCTTCCTAATTAAGATATAATATAAATTTAGTTAAATTGAAGATCAGTCTCACTTTCTCCCTGTTAACACTGAATATTGTTAAAATAATTCTTTTTAAAAAGATTTTATTTATTATTTTTAGAGATAGGGAAAGGGAGAGAGGCAGAGAGGGAAAGAGACATCAGTGTAAGATAGTCTTTCACCTGCCTCAGCTAAAGACCTGACTGGAGACCTGGCTTGCAACCTGGTTATGTGCCCTGGATGGGAATTGAATGAGTGACTTTGGGGTTCGCAGGTGGGTGCCTTATCCATTGTACCACCAGCCAAGGCTAAATTATTCTTATTGTAATTAAGAGGGAGAAAATTTTCATTCATACTTATATGATTAGTCCTGAAATTAAACATTTTTCATATGTTCTTTATTAATTTATTTCCCTTTTTGTGAATTGTTTGTTTATGTGAACAGAGGGAAGGTTTATTCTTAGAACTCTCTAATGCCCTCAAACTCTTTCACTCATCTCAGCTACCTGGGATTGCAAGGTAAAAATAATTCCCACAATGCTCTATTCTTTCATAGGCAACTTGGTGGGGACATTCACATTGCTCTGTGGTCCCAGGCTAATCCCCAGGAGCCTCTTTCTTCTTGCTGCTCTCTACCTCCTAGAAGAAGTGATACCGCTATCTCTGCACTGAGAGAATTTATTCCTGAAATCAGTGGTTCCCAGCCTTGACTGCACATTAAAGTCATCTGGGGAACCTTTACAATTCCCAATTCCAAGCACATTCTACACACCAATTAAATCGGTCTCTGGGGGTGGTTCATGGCATCAATGATTTTGAAAGCCTCCCAGAGAATTCCAAACCACAGCCAAGGTTAAGAACAACTGCTTGAAATCCATAGTTGTAGGAGCACTATGCCAGTCACTGAGAGGACAAATGCCCATTAGCAGCGGCCTCTGTTACACACATGTGAAAAAGGCTGAGATAGTTTGTGACGGTCTTGGAACTTTCTGACAGCACCAACCCACAATACTGATTCTCCCCATAGGGAACTGATTTCTCAAAAGGAAGACTTGACAATAGTATCAGATTATGACTTGCCTGATAAATGGGTGGGTATGTTTACTATACCATATTTACTAAGGCAAAATATGTGTCAGAAAATATATTAGAAAGATCATTTAGAAACTAGAGACAAAAAGGGTTTTCACTTCATTTCTCTCAGCAAGAAATTTGAATGCACATACTATATCCCTCCCTCAGGTTTATGCAACAGAACCCATCTTTTCATTAGGTGGTGCTCTGGACAAACTCCTAAGCTGTGGGCTTTCCCACAGCTAAAAGTCCCTTTAGAGAAGCAAGTCTTATTCTGTGGCAGAAATGGCTCCTCATTCATAGTCCAGATCTAAAATAATCAGAAATGATTTTATTACCTTTTGCTAATTGAGAAGTAAAGTTAGATGCACTTGAACGGTGGTTATAATGATCAATGCAAACATTGTCTTTAGAATTTTAAAAATCTACCTTATCATGTTACTGAATTCTACTGCATTTCCCCCCAATTATCAAGACAATTATAGGTTTCAAAGTAGCTTCACAGGCTTCATCTTACAGATGTTTAGTGCCTGCTTTTTCTGTTGAAGCTAATAATGAACTATAGTTCTCATTGTTTGTATATAAAGACCCAAACACACATTAGCCCTCAAACAATTGGATTTATTTTTATGGCTTAAAGCTTCAGAATGTTATCTGACACAGGACTAAACGGAAAGCATCCCTGACTCTTCTCAACAGAAACAGGACTGTCGCTGGCCCTGGGCCCAGGCTGAGTCCATGGCCAGAATAAAATACTGTTCAGCAAATGACGAGCCAGGCTCAGAAGCGCCATTCAGGGGAGACTGGCTGCCCGTGGAGGCTGTGCAAATTCTCAGGAAGCTAGATCAGAATTTCCGGAGACAGCTGGTCTCTGCCATTCCTTTGGCTGCCCTGGGAAGGGAAGGATTCTTGACCACCCAGGAGGCCCAAATGCCATATCATATCCAGTGTTCATCTTCATCTAACCTAAATCCTACCTTATGGATTCTTTCTGGCATCTCTGTTCCTAAAAATATACCAGCAATTTTTTCAACCTTTTTCATATCATGGCACACATAAACCAATTACTAAAATTCTGCGGCATGCCAAATAGATATGTTTTTTGCCAATATGACAAAAAAAATTATATAATTTTGGTTCATTCGCACTGGACAGCTATAGTTGTGTTGGCTATTGTCTTTTTTTTTATTTGACAATCTAAGAGAAAAGAAAACAGCACTCCAAATAGCCAGGTATTCTATGTGTTAAAAATATTTGCAACACACCAGTTGAAAATCACTGAGATAGACCATTGGAATGAGTTTGGGCTCTTCTGTTGTAAAACTGACCTTGACAGTAAGAGCCAGAGAAGACCAAAGGCATGTTTGCTTCCTTCTAGCACTGGGAGAAATGTTGTCTCAGGAAAACTGGATATTAATGAGAAGGGAAAATAACAATAATATTTCATCCTTGTATTGGCATAGCCTGGAATTTGGCTGGTCTCTGATCCTGCCTCAGAAAATACGATGCACTTGACATTCATAGCAATTTCTTGGATGAGACTGTTGGTGTCTGAGGGTTTATTCTGATTACCAGTTGATTCTCTTTCCTGTCACCCTCTAGGGAGCAAGCCAGCCATGGGTAAGATTAGCCAGTCCCTTTATCTTGCAGAGCGATGCCCTGCAATATGTGCTGGTGCTTTACATGAACGCTGCTTCCTCTTTCTAGGAAATGTTCTCCAAAGAACATGGGGTATTGAATGGATATACAATCAGATATGGAAGGTGAGAGAAAGTAGATCAGGAGTGTCCACCCAGTCATAGCTTTTAAAAACGAACAATATTCTGCTCAAGACTAACTTGTCATCCCGATGGGGAACCAGATCATGTAGGACAGGTGGACATGCCATATCAGATGAGTGCCTTCACTGTGTGAGGCCGGCCAACCTGAAATGACCAGTTGTTCATATAAAACAATAGAGCAGAAGGCCCTGGCTGGTGGTACCGTAGATAACGCACCCGCCTGCGAACCCAAAGGTCGCTGGTTTGATACATTGATGTCTCTCTTCTTCTCAGCCTCTCTCTCTTCCCCTCTCTCTAAAAATTATAAAATCTTTTAAAAAACAATAGAGCAGAAGGGAAGCTGTGGGGTAAGTGGTACCGCTAGAAGTAAGACTAACATGGCTGTCTTACTTACTTACTTACATGGTGTGGCTCTTCCTAAACACCCTCCTTGTGCTGGGGGTAGGGTGAGGAGAGGACTTGGATGACCCAGAAATGAGGTCAGAGTATGGTTGGGACCAAATAGGACCCTTGCCAGGTAATCATGCACCAAGTACTTGACACAGATAGTCTCCTTTACGCACCTCGGCTCCTCTTTATGCAAAACAACCCTGGTAATGTTATTCAAACATTACAAATGAAAAAATCAAAGCTTGGAAATATCACACAGCAAGTGGCCAAGTCTAAATTTTAATCCAGGATTGTCTGCCTCCAAGACTCCCCCTTTGCATCATATCCCAGCAAGAGTCCAGATTTTCTTAGTCTTTCCGCTTTTGTCCTCACCCTTCAAAGAAGTATTCCTGAATAAAGTGCTAGCTACTCCGAGGAACCTGGAATGAGGCATGCTCAGGGTATGGAAAGAATTTTGCTCTGTTAAGAGATGGGTAAGTGCAACAAAGCTGAGCCTGATGGTAGAACCTAGTGTGCTGTTCTGTCGCTACCAATACTTTGTTATTTTTGAAGGATGATGACACATACTACAAATACCTACTCTTATTTTTAAAATGTAAGGACATAGCCCAGAGCTACTTTTATCAACACCTCCTCCCCCCCCAAAAAAATAACCCTCAGCTTTTGTTTCTCAACAAGTGAAGGGTATATTTAAAACAGAACAGAGATTTTCTTGGTAGGTACAATATTATAGTACTTGTTAAATCTATATTCACTCATTAAATATTTTTTACACAGTAGTATTTAACACAGAGTTTTAAACAGCATCTAACCCATTTTAATAAAATTGGAATAACAGATGAATATTTCCACTTATTCCAGAAAGGGTCTATCAAGGGAAACAAACACCATAGTTAAAGCACAATTTTGTTCAAAATGAAACATATACACAGCAAAATCATCAAGATTTGCATTATAGAAAAGAGGAGATTACTTAGAACTTGATAAATTATCCAAAGGAAGTGACTTTTCCAGATAAGAGGGCTCTTGGATCCAGGAATGAAGACCTCACACAAGGTGAGCCAGTAACAACCCTTCCCTGGCATCTTATTTTACCTTGGGACCAAACACAGTGAGTCTGTTTTGTTCTAGTGTGGGAATAACATGATGTAAAAGTTAACATAAAGTCTGTAGTGAAAATGAAGTTAACAGGTATGGAAACGCATAAACGAAGCACAGATCCTTGTGACTGGGAGGGGTTTTATTATGGCTTTTCCTCTGGTGTAGCTGCAGCCTCAATGTCTTGCTGTTGGGCTGTTGGTTTCCTTTGATTATAAAAGAAACCCCAGCATCCTTTGTATTGAAGCTGATCTTTTATCACATTCAAGAAAAAGAAAAATCATGACTAATGTGTGATCAAACTGAAAATATATGAACTATTTGTCTAAAACATTTCAGGATTATGTCAGAATTTTAACTTCCAATAGAAGGAGGCCAGCCTCTTTGACAGAGCTGTCAAATGGTCCCTACCTTAAAGGGTTCTGTAAGATCTGAGCAAGATGAAAGTAGTCAGAGAATAGTCTTACAGTGGATCAGGCACTTACATAAGGGGAAAGCATTCAGCACCTCTGCATAGGAGCACTCAGCCTGGCTGGTGGGAAATGCTAATAGGGGTCCAACACTCCACCCACAAAGAAGCTGCAACAATCAGCCTGGGAAGCCCAAGCTTTTGAATGTTAAGATGAGCATTTCAAAAACAGTCCTCAGTAGAGAGGTTGAGGGGATCCAATTGCATTCAAGTCATGTCAATAATTAAAAAGAACACTTAGACAATTAGAGGATGCCATTTATATGAATGAATGTCACTAAGAAGTTCTTTCTGGACAGAAACTTCAAACACCAGGCTATCATGTTCAAAACACTCTACAGCCTAATCTCTGTGAAGCCATCCCAGGCTCCTTAGAATCAAGTCCCTCTCTAGGCAGGAGTGGGCAGGGGTGGGAGGAGGCAAGCTGAGTAGCAAATGTCCTCCAATTACACTGCAGGTCTAAGGAAGTGGAAGAGAGCTCAAGCCTGAAGTGGTGCATTTGCAGGTACCACCTCCTGCTCCCTTGGGTCTCATTTTCTGATAGGAAAAGACATGTCTCACCTGGCAAGAGAAGAAGAGAAAGGGCTAGTTTCTGAGAAAATATTTTACTTTGTACCTTGTTCTGTCTCCTGTCCAGCACCACCAAAAGACCCCCTACCCTCTCTCTCACCCTTTTTAAAAAATAAATTTTATTTTTTTAAAGATTTTTGTTTATTATTTTTAGAGATACGGGAAGGGAGAGAGGCAGAGAGGGAGAGAAACATCAATGTATGGTTGCCTTTCACCTGCCTCCAGCTACAGACCTGGCTGGAGACCTGGCTTGTAACCTGGTTATTGCCCTGGCTAGGGAATCGAGCCAACAACTTTTGGGTTCACAGGCCAGCACCTTGTCCACTGTGCCACCAGCCAGGTCTCTCACTTTTACAATGCCCATATTACTGGTTGAAGAGCATCACACTCCAAGTGAACCTCAGACTGTGACCTTGTTTGAAACAGGGTCTTTGAAAATATAATTAGTTGAGAATCTTGAGATGAAATCATGTTGGATTTAGAGTGGCCCTAAATCTTATGATTGGTATCCTTATAAGAAGAAAGGACACATAGAGACAGAACCACAAGGAAGGTCATGTGATGGTGGAGAAAGCGATTGGAGGGATGCTGCCACGAGCCAAGGAATGTCAGGAGCCGCCCAAATATGAAAGAGGTAAGGCAGAATTTTTTCCTATGGCCTTCAGAGGGGGCCCATGGCCCTGCTAACACTTTGGTTTTGGACTTCTAGCCTGAAGAACTGTAAAATAATAAATGTGTATTATTTTAAGCTACCAAGTTTATAGTCATAGCATTCATAGGACACTAATACAGTGCTTTAGGAAGTCCTTTAAGCCACCTCACCCATGCTGAGTACCAAAGTACAACACAGAGCTTCTTTCTCCTTCCCTCACTCTACCATCTCTGCCCTCCACCTTTCCATCCCAATATCAAAGGCCCCATTTCCTTTGTCATGTAAAAATCCAAAAAAAACCGATTTAACACTCATCAGAATAGACAATATCACCACTTGCCCAGAATATGTCCATTTTTAGAGAGGATTCTTAAAAATAAATAATTAATTGGTATAATTTTTTATAAGGGGGGGGGGTGGTAATATTTGAGGGCTAGACACACTTCTTTGAAGAAGAAAAGCTCATCTCTAAGGTTTAGAATTTGGGTACCTTTAGAAGGACCTAAAGCAGAAACTGTCCTTCCTCTCCCCACATAATTGATTCCCATCAGCAGCTCATTCTCACACAACAGCATCCAGAGAAGAGAGGGGCTCTCTCCTTTATAAGGTAGAAAATCTTTCCCATAAACCCATAAGCAGATTTTTTTTTCTACCTCTTTGCTTATCCTTAGTTCAGTCATTGCAAAGGGAAGTGAGACTGCCTAAACTGGTTAAGCCTTTGGCCACTTATCCCTGGGCTGGGGCACTTAGTCATTCAAACATTACTGTCATTCCAGGTCTGGTTTGTGTGGCTCAGTTGGTTGGAGTGTAGTGTCATAAACCAAAAGGTCATTAGTTTGATTCCTAGTCAGGACACATTCCTAGGTTGAGGGTTTAGTCCCCCTTCAAGGTCATAGGAGAGGCAAATGATCAATGTTTCTCTCTCTCTCTCTTCCTCCCTCCCTTCCCCTCTCTACAAAATAAGCATGTCCCAGGTGGTTTTTAAAAAACATAAACAAAAAACTTATTGTTCCATTTGCAAAGAAGCAGGGAAAATAGCTGTTGTGAGGGGCAACCAAAGCTCTCTACCCTACTAATTAAAAAGCACACACTGCGGGATAAAGACATTCTGGTCCTTGACTTGATTTCATATTCTACAGTCATGCTAACATTGTTCTAAAATGCCAAAACTAATTTCACTCACATGGGGATTTTCCATTTAGAATAGACTACCCCATGATTTAAGGCAAATGAAGAGCTGTGTGTGAACAATACTTAACTAACCTTATAATTAGAGAAAATTATGATTTAATTTTTTATGCTTCCAGCCCAAAGCAACCTCAGAGAAACAAGTGGTATTTATTTTAAGAAATCCCCGCCTGGAATGCTGGTTCTCTTCTTGAACATTGTGTCTACCCTTCCTCCTCAGGGCTCTCTACGCTGCTCATCTTTCTCCCTCCTGCACTTTCTTCCTCCTCCTTCCAGACTTGCCCTTCTCTCTTGTTATTTATTTCCTTTGTCTTTCTTGCTCCTCCCTGCCTTCCAACTTCTCCCAATACTGAGGTAGTCCTTGTAGGATTGGTTGTTTCATTAGATTTATTTCTTATTCATTATTTATACTTTTATTTTTATTTATTTATTTTAAAAGTTTACTTATTATTTTTAGAGAGCAGAGAAGGGAGAGAGGTAGAGAGGGAGAGAAACATCAATGTATGGTTGCCTTTCACCTGCCTCCAGCTATGGACTTGGCTGGTGTCCTGGCTTGCAACCTGGTTATGTGCCCTGGCTGGGGATCAGACCAGCAACCTTTGGGTTTGCAGGCGGGTGCCTTATCCCACGAGCTAGGGCTATTTCTATGTTTAAAAGTGGGTGAGTTAAGGGGCATTACTCTTGCAAAAAAAAAAAAAAAGCTTTCACAAAATTAAACTGAACTAAATGAAAACATAACACAACAAAAAAACTTCTTCCATTTCTGTCATGTGACATTAATTACATTCAGTATTTTGGTCTTCTGAGGCTAAGACCCAGTAAAAAAGCAATATCCCATTAGGTTCTCTTCTTTGATTTGATCTAATTAATTCAGCCAAGCTCTGGCTGACAGTGCAGAGCCAGATGGGCTGTCATGAAGCCCAGCAAATATTCATGTAGCTGGATCTTCTTAGGTACTGGGCTACCAACATAGAGGCTGGCTGGGACCCAGCACAGAAGAGGAGAGTCCTGCATGGGGGTGGTGAAGACTGAATTGTGTCTCCCAAATCTCACATTCACTGTTTAAGTCTTAAAGCCCAAGGTGATTGTATTTGGATATAGGGATTCTACAAAGTAATTAATGTTAAATGAATTCATAAAGGTGGTACCCTAATTCAATAGAATTGCGGTGACCTTAGAAGAGAGTTTCTCCTCCCAGCCTGTAGCTCAAGTCCCATCCCCCAATCAGGCTCTGCTTGTTCATCCATGAACCAATGCACTTTGGCTTCTGGGGGTGCGGTGGGGAGGGAATGAAACTTTTTAAAAATGAATTATCTGTCTTTCCCACCTGTAAATTCTTTGTTATTTCTAGGATGATTTGTTTTGTTTTGTTTTTTAATTCCACTCATGAAATTTTAGTATGTAATATCTAAAAGATAAGAATTCTTCAAAAATAACCAAAATTAAAAACAATTCCTCAATATCATCAACTATCTAGTATTAATATTTCCAACCATTTTGAGTGCATTAATGTGTGCTTTTAAAAATATTTTTACAAATTGTTTAATTGAATCAAGATCCAAATGAGGCAACTGTTACAATGTTGCTTAAATTTCTTGTAAGCTATAGAATCCTCTTTCGTTATTTTATTTCCTTGAAGTTGTTTTTTTGTTGTTGCTAGGTAGTTCGTCCTATAGTTTCCCTGTTTGGATTGTCACGGTTTCTGAGCATGTTACTCTCACCTTTGTACTTTCCTATAAATGGTTAGTTGAATCTAGAGCCCTGAGTCAGGATGAACTTTTTAAAAAACTGCTTTCATGTATGGTGGTGTGTTCTTCAGTATAGAAGAATATAATATCTAATTGTTTTTTTATTGTGTGATTTTGGCAGCCACTGATGATTGCTACGTAGAGTCATTAATTCATTAAAGGATGTACAAAGATGGTACTCTAGTACTCCTTTTTCATTTATTAGCTAAAAGAATTCTATAAAGAGAAACTTTCCTTCATTTACAGTTCAGTTACCAAGTGGTACAGTTCATATATACATCAGGATAAATGGTTGACTATTTCCTATTGTTTATTGGTGTCAAATGAATGTGTTAGTTCATCCGTGTTCTCCGAAGATGACTAATTAGAAATTAGCCTGAGTGGCTTTTTTGTTTTGCTTGTGACATTATGAAGGTGTGAACTTGAATGTATTTTATTTGTCTCAAATCCATTGCAGTTATTATTTTTAGTAATATCAAGTTGTTCAATCTTTAGGCAAAAAGAGCTTTTTCAGTTTGGCTCCATTGCCCTTTTGACATGATTTTAGTAAATCGTCTGTTTGACATCCTCTTCTTTGATTTCTAATCTAAAAAGATATTCCAGCTTCTTCCTACACATCACCTCAGACCTTAAAGCAGTTGTTTCTCCAAGAAGCAACTTCCTTTGAGTAGGAAATGATATTGCAAGATCCCCTTTCGGCTGCTGTAGATATTCATTGCTATGAGGTTAATCATTATTTTCTTGGCTATTTCTAGAAACAGAACTAGAATATTTTGTTTTAAAAAGTTTTAACATTTTTAAGATAAAATATATCATGATAACATATTGACACTTTCAATTCAAATTCAGGATAAAGGGTTCATTTAACCTTTTTTGTCTTATATATGTTCTTTCTTCTGCTCCAGTAAAACTGGTCATCAATGAACATGAAAATGATAGATTTCAAATATAACACCTCTGTTCACTTGCTCTATCCCAAAATGCATCCACAATAGCCTTAGAGGGGGAAAAAAAAATGCCACCACTCACCAACAATAAATACTGTCACCAGTGTTAAGAATTTCCCCCCCTCTTGTTTGTCTTAAGGTGTAGCCCACGAGGGATGCACAGCTAAATATTGTATGTAAGGTCACGTGGAATAGTTCTCCTTTGTGTGACCACCTTTCAGGATAGGGTCTGAGAGTTCTGAGAGGCCCAAGCTGGAGCAGTGCAGGGAGAACATTGTGCTTCTTGGGACAAGTACAAACTCTCGCAAGCAGCTTAATTTCATCCCTCCGTTATCCGTCACTCAGTTCCCCTGCCTCCACGTTCCTCTGTTACTCATGCTACGCTTAGCTATCCCAGCGCTGCCTTCTAACATTCAAACATCAAGTGTTGGTAGTACAGTTATATAGCAATCTTTCCCACATATACAAGGATATTAATCAAGATTTGCAAAAAAAAAAAAAAAAAAGTTCATACCCCTTTAAAACCTTTTAAAAAATAGGTGTGTTTTTTTTAAAGGTTTCATTTATTATTTTTAGAGGGAGGGGTAGGGAGAGAGGTAGAGAGGGAAAGAGACATCAATGTATGGTTACCTTTCATCCGTCTGTAGCTAGGGACCTGGCTGGAGACCTGGTTGGCAACCTGGTTATATGCCCTGGCTGGAAATTGAACCAGCAACCCTTGAGTTCACAGGCCAGCACCACATCCACTGTGCCACCAGCTAGGGCTAGGCTTTCTTTTTAAGAATATTTTAAATTTAACAGTATCAATGAGCAGAAGATACAAAGGGTTTCCATATACCCCTGCCCCCATTAACAATACCCCAACCAAAGTGGTACATTTGTTACAATCAATGATCCTATATCGACACATTATTATCACCTAATGTCCATAGTTTATGTTAGGATTCACTCTTGGTGTTATACCTTCTATAGATTTGGACAAATGTATAATGACACCATTATAGTATCAGATAGACTGGCTTCACTACCATGAAAATCCTCTATGTTCTGCCTGGTCATACCTCTCTCCCCACTAATCCCTGGCATCCAGAGATTTTTCACTGTATTGTTTGGCCTTTATCGGAATGTCAGAGTTGGAACCATATAGTACATAGCCTTTTCAGATTGGCTTCTTTCACTTGCATTTAAGTTTCTTCCGTGGCTTTTCATGGCTTCATAGCTTATTTCTTTTTAGTACTGAATAATATTCCATTGTCTCAATGCACCACAATTTAATTATCCATTCACTGACTAAAGGACATCTTAACTGTTTCCAAGTTTTGGCAATCATGAATAGAGCTGCTATAAGTGTCTGTGTGCAGGTTTTTGTGTGAACATAACATTTTAAATCCTTTGGGAAAATACTAAGGAATGTAATTGCTGGATTGATTGTATGCTTAGTTTTGAAAGAAATTGTCAAACTGTCTTCCAAAGTGACTGCCATTTTGCATTCCCACTAGCAATAAATGAGAGTTCCTGTTGCTCTAAATCCCTGCCAATATTAGGTGTTGTCAGTGTTCTGGATTTGGGTCATTCTAATAGGTATCTCATTATTTTAATTTGCCTATGATATGGAGCATCTTTTCATGTGCTTATTTGCCTTCTCTGTGTCTTTTGATAAAGTGTCTGTGAAGATCCTTGACTTATGTTTTTACTCAAGTTGTCATTTAATTATTGAGCTTTAAGTCCTGACTGGTGGCGCAGTGGATAAGGTGCTGGCCTATGAGCCCAAAGGTCACTGGTTCGATTCCCAGCCAGGGCACATAACCACATTGCAAGCCAGGTCTCCAGCCAGGTCCATAGCTGGAGGCAGGTGAAAGGCAACCATACATTGATGTCTCTCTCCCTCTCTCTCTTCCCCTCCCTCTAAAAATAATAAATAAAAATATTTTAAAACATAATTATTGAGTTTAACTATTCTTTCAATATCTTGGATCATTTTTCAATGTTTTTGGCACATATTTCTTCCCAGCTTGTGGCTTGTCTTTCATTCTCTTGACAGTGTCTTTTGCAGATCACAAATTCAATTAAGTTCACTTTTCAGTTTTCTTTCATGGATCCTGCCTTTGATATTATATCTAAAATGTTATTGCCAAACTCACAGTCATCTAGATTTTCTCCTAAAAGTTTTACAGGTTTTTGTTTTAAGACCTGTGATTCATTTTGAGTTAATTTTTGTGAGGAGTGTAAGGTTTGTATATGGATTTTTTTTTTTTTTTTGCATGTAAATGCCCAGTTGTTTCAGCACCTTTTGTTGATGGTTTTTGATTAAAAGAATTGTTACTTTGTTAAAGTTAAGTTTATCACTTTTTAATTTCATGATTAAGAAATTTTAAAATATTTTTGGGTCATTGAAGTCTTCCTATCTTCTATATGCTTCATAACTTTGCCTTTCACATTTAGGTATCTTATCTACTAGAATTGATTTTTATGTATGAGATGAGGTAAGGGTCTACTTACTTTTTTCTCTATGAATACCTACTTGTCTTAGCAGGACCACTTAAAAAGTCTTCCTCCACTGATATACAAAGTTACCCTGGTCAATAACTTTCTGTATGAGCATATAACTGTTTTTGGAGTTTCTATTCTATTTCATCATCTGTTTACCATTCTTGATTCAATACTGTAACTTTATACTATATGCAAGACAAAACAAATTCACCTCTTGAATTTCTCTTCAGGAGTATTTGGGCTTTACTTATCATTTGCATTTCCATACACTTTACAAACAGTAATTTAATTTCAATGAATAAAATGATTTAAGTTTTATTAGAACTAAAGGGATTAAAGTTCAATGTAGGGAGAATTGGCATGTTTAAGTAATACTAAGTCATCCAATCCATGAACACATTATAAGTTTTTGCTGACTCAGATCTCTCTTAATGTTCAATAAAGACTTATCATTTTGTCCATAAGATATTTTTTACATTTGTGGTTAGATTTATTCCTAGGTATGCATAGATGCTCATGTTAGAAGTATTCTTTTTGTTACTTCATTTTCTAATTGTTTGTAGCTAGTAAATAAAACACAAGTGGTAATAATGGATGTCCTTTCTAATACCAGCAATAAGAGGACCAGTGGATGAGGTGGTCAGAAAGTTAAAGGGCTAGAGCATATAGGATTTGGTAGACTTTTGAAGGATTTGGGATTCTGTGTGTGAAATGGAGGGTCCACTGCAGGATTTTGAGCATAGGCATGACAGCTGTGTTGGGAACAGACTATGAGATAGTAAGCATAAAAAGAAATGGCAAGCATAAAAACAGGGAGACCAGTTGTGAAGCTATTATAATGATTCAAATGAGAGGTGGTGGTGAGCTGTGGTTAGAGTCTGGATTTACTTGGAAGATCCAGACTAGACTACAGTACATCCTGATACAGTTGATGTGAGTCATGGTGTTGGGGATGAGGGTGAGGGATACATAAAACTGGCTCCAACTTTTTCCCAACATGTGTAGCTAAAAAAATGATTGATGCATTTTTAGACAGATAACATCTGAATCCCATTTTGTTACATGTTGAGTTTTAGGTTTCTATTAGATAGCCAACTGGAATTGTCAACTAGGCAATCAATCTTGAAATTGGGAGAGAAGTCCAGGCTAGAAATATAAATTTGTGAGCCTCAGCATATAGATGGTATTTAAACTAAGTAGTCTAGATAAGATTACCAAGGAGGTAAGTGTACATAAAATAAAAAGGGGGCCAAGGATTCACCCTGATATGAGCCCCAACATTAAGAGTTTAGGGAGAAGAAAAATCTGGGAAAGAGACAGGGAATGAATAGACAATGAGGTAGGTGGAGAACAAAGTAACTGTAACTATGCTGTATTGGATGCCAAAGAAAAAGGCATTTCAAGAAAGGAAAAATGTTCTCTTACTCTGTCAAATACTATTGCTAGATGAGCGCAGAGGTTGGCCATTAGATTTAGTAAGGTCATTTAGCAACCTTGGTAAGAACTGTGTTTGGTGGAGTGGTAGGGGACAAAGCATAAGCGAGTGGAGAAAAAATGAGAGAAGAAATGGTGATGCTTTTGCTATAAATAGAAGCAGAAAAATGGGTAGATGGAGGGAGGTTTGGGGCCAAAAAGGTAGTTTTCCCTCCTAGAAGGGAGAAATAAGCATATGTTTGTATGCTGATAGAAATAACCTGATAAAGAGTAAAAAATAAAATTGAATATGTAACAAACAAATAGAAGGGAGAACTGATAAAGCAATGTCCTTAAGTAGAAGAGCAGAATGAGATTTAGTGTACAAATAGAGAGGTTGTGTGTAGAGAGGAACGTGCATACATTCATTATATTAACGAACGGAATTTGTAGGTGCAGGTAAGGGAGCTTATAGATGGGAATGAATATGTCACATAGCAGATGTCTGTGGAAACTCTCTTCTGATTATTTTTATGTTTCTCACTGAAGAAAGGAAGTCATCAGCTTAGGATCTATAGTTTAAAAAAAACTTTTTAAAAAAGATTTTATTATTTTTAGAAAGATGGGAAGGGAGAGGCAGAGAGGGAGAGAAACATCAATGTAAGGTTGCCATTCACCTGCCTTTCAGCTACAGAACTGGCTGGAGACCTGGCTTGCAAGCTGGTCATGTGCCCTGCCTGGGAATCGAACTAGCAACCTTCAAAAAATTTTAGAACAAAATTATTCATATTCTCCTCTTATAAAATAATTACAGCATCAGTAGGAGAAACTCATTTTCATTCCCATTATTGGTTATTTGTGCCTTCTCTCTGTTTTTTGTTCTAATCAGTTTCACTGAACATTTGTCATTATTGTTTTCAAAGAACCACCTTTTGCCAATATTGGTTCTCTTTATTTAGGTTTCTCATTTAGTGTCTATTTTACTTATATCTGTACTTTATTTTCTTTTACTTTTTTTAGGGGCAATTATTTTACCAATTTGTTTCCTAACTGATTTGTGTGACAGATGATACTTTACTCATTAATTTTCAGCCACTCTTCTTATTTTATATTTAAATTTTTTAAATAAAATTTTTAAATAAAATGCATTAGCTGCATACCACAAGCAAATAACCATGCACTAGTTTTACAATTAGTAAATGCAAAATGTTATCTAATTTTTATTATGGTTCCTTTTTTTACTCAAATGTTGAGATATATTTTTTAACTTCTAAAAAATGAGTGTTCTTACTCATTTTAAGTATTGCTTTATTGCTCAATTACATTGCAACTGGAACTAAGCTCTGTAAAATTTCAGGTCTTTGAAATTTATTAGGACTTGCCTTATGACCTTGTATTTGGTCCTTTGCTATAAATGTTTTATATGTACTACTGAACACTGTGTGTCTGCTGTTGGTGAGTGCAGCTTTCTACATGTGTTCATTAGGTTAAGTTTGCTAATAAGACTATTAAAATTTTCTATAGCTTATTGAAATCTTATGTGCTAAATTTATCAGTTACTGAGAGGTGTTGGTCTGAGCCTACTAGAATTGTGGATCTGTCTCCTTTTTCCTTACATTTTTGTCAATATATCTGTTCTATACTTAAAATTAAGATATACTGCCAAATATATATTATCCTTTTAATTCAAGCATTCAGTTCATTCACATTTAATGTAATAAATAATACATTTTAGTTTCTGTCAACCATATCCTTTTATACCTTATATTTTTCTACACAATCTATACTTCTGTGTCTAAAAATCCTTACATACCTACCTAGCAAAACCTAGTTAATTAGCCTTATCTTCCTTCTATAAAAGACAATATAAAAACTAAGAAAACTTAGAATATTTTTAACTCTATCCCACTCAAAGTTACCTTCTTAGCATATATTAAATCTATCTTATTTTTAAGCCCATAACATAATATTTTATTGTCTCATGTGTTTTTGTTCCTTCTTTTCTTCGTGTGGGTGTCTTTCTAGTCTCCATTTATTTATTTTTCTTTTTAACATTATACTGTATTGACTATGCTATTACAGTTGTCCCAATTGTTTTTCTTTGCCCCCTCCATCCAATATCCCCCACTCCCTCAGGCAATCCCACACCATTGTTCATGTCAATGGGTCATGCATGTGAGTTATTTGGCTACTCCATTTCCTCTACCATACTGTACATCCTCAGGGCTATTGTATAACTACTATTTGTGTTTCTTAATTCCCTCACCTCTTTACCTTTTTTCCCACAGCCCCTCCCATCTGGCAATCATCAAAATGCTCTCTGAATCCATAATTCTGTCTTTGTTTATCTTATTGGCTTAATTTGGTTTTTTTAGATTTAATATTTGATAGATATGTATTTATTGCATCTTGTTTGCCACTCTCTGTGCTTCCTAGACTTGCATGTCTATTTCCTTCACTAAATTATGGAAGTTTTCTTTCATGATTTTTTCAAATAGATTTCCAATTTCTTGCTCTTCCTCTTCTTTTCCTGGCACCTCTATGATGTGAATGTTGGAATGCTTGAAGTTGTCCCAGAGGCTGCTTACACAAATCTTGTTTATTTTTGGATTCTTTTTTCTTCTTCTGCTTGGTTGGTTTTTGCTGCCTTATGTACCATATCATTGATTTGATTCTTGGTTTCATCCACTCTACTGTTGTTTACCTGTAAATTGTTCTTTATTCCAATCCTTCATTTCTGACTGGATCTTTTTTATGCTGTTGAGGCTCTCACTAAGTTCCTTGAATATCCTTATAATCAGTGTTTTGAACTCTGCATCTGATAGATTGCTTATCTCCATTTTGTTTAGCTCTTTTTCTGGAGTTTTGATCTGTTCTTTCATTTGGGACATGTTTCTTTGTCTCCTCACTTTGATACCTCCCTGTATTTGTCTCTATGCATTAGGTGGAGCTGCTATGACTCTCTGTCTTTATAATGTGGTCCAAAGCAGAAGGTATCCTGTGGGGTCCAGTGTCTCATCCTCCTCTAACACCCAAGCTGGGTGTTTGAGGTGGGTTTACACCCTCCTCTTGCAGTTGAGACTTTATTGCTGTTAGCTGGTCAATAGGAGGGATATATCAAGGCCAGTCAGCTGCAAGGATTGGCTGTGGCCACTCACCACCAACTTCTGCCCTCTATGGAGGAATCAGCTGAGCAGGAGCAGGATGGTAGTGCTCTGATGTGGTCTGTAGCTGTCCACTGGTTGTGTAGGCTCTGAGGTTTCCTGGGTGGTGCAGGCCAAGGTGACCCCACAGCTGTGTTTTGCCCAGGGCACCCTTTCTGAGCTATAAAGCAATCTGAGATGCTGTTACTTGTACTGAGTTTGGAGATTTCCAGGCAAAGCCAAGCTATGAATCTAGGCTGGCTGCTCAAGTGCCTAACCTGGGTTCACTTAGCAAGAGGTAAGGGGCTCACTGAGAATGATTGTTGCTTATTTGAAAGGATTTAGGAAGTTGTGAAGCATGAAGCAAACCCATCCATTCATATGGAAAAGTCATGATTAACAGTTTACCTGGACCTATAAATTGTGGGGGATGGAGTCTCAAGAGATCTTCAGGGCAGGACAACAGGTTGGTGGAGTTTCAGATATGGCTCTCACCTGCTGGCTCTCACCTGCCGGCTCTCTGGCTCTGTGTGGGGATGTCTCAGAAAAGAGTCAATGGCCTCTGCCTGACTTTCTTTCTGGGAGAAAGCTGCCCCCAGGCTCTCTCCTTGATGCCAGACACTTCAGCTCCTCCCTGTGTACCACCGGTGCTTTTCAAAATGCTACCCTGGTGCCGGAGCTCAGAGGGAGTGAGTATGAATAAGTCCTTGTGTGGGTTTTTTAAGAGGAACTGCTTGGGACTCCAGAAGTCTTCCACCCACTCAATCCCTGCTGATTTTTGCAGCTGAAAGTTATGGTGAATTATCTTCCTGGCACTGGAACCCTGGGTTTGAGGGCCTCATATGGGGTTGGGACTCATAGCTCCAAAGATATCCCTCCCTAATTTTATTCACCATACATGGATATAAGACCAACCATTCTGCATTGCTGTCCCTCCTGGGGGACAGTCTGGATGGATGAGGTTTCTTTAGTTCTGTAGTTGTCAGACTTTCATTCAGCTCAATTCCTTATGGTTCTGAGTGATGGTTGTTGTATATTTTAGTTTTAATTTTGATGTGTGAGATGAGCTGTGCTTACCTATGCTGCCATCTTGACCAGAAGCTCTCTTGTTGCTTCTTGTACCTCAAACTTTCCACCTGGAATCACTTCCCATCTACCTAAAGTTTATTCTGTGTCATTTTCTTTAGTGAGCATATATTTATAAGAAGTTGTCTCAATTTTACTCATCTAAAAATACAATTATTTTGTCCTGACTTGTGTGACTTGTGTGGTGTCCCCCTATAAATTGAAACGTTGCCAGTTTGATTCAACTCAGAGCACATGCCTGGGTTGCAGACCAGGTCCCCAGTTAGGGGTATGATTAACGTGCATCAATGTTTCCCTCTTGCTCTCTCTAAAAATAAAATTTTTAAATCTTTTTAAAATACATTAATTTTGTTCTCATCCTTGATAGATACTTCATTTGATATAGAACTTTAGATTATCTGTTGGTTTGGGGTGTTTTGGGTTTTGTTTGTTTGTTTGCTTGCTTGCTTAGTTTTGTAAACACTGAAGAATTTCTTCTGCCACCCTCTGGCTTGCCCTGTTGTTATTGAAAAAGCTGATATGAGTTATGCTGGTCCTTTAAAGTTTGGGGTAGATTATTACACTAATGGCTCCCAACAAATCACAGCTCCTGTTATTCCTGCCAGATGGAAGCTCAGCCCACCACTGATCCAAAAATTAAAGTAAACACACTTAATAGTCAAATAAGTAAGCCCAGGTGAGACCAGAAGGAGAATCTTTTAGACAATCTTGAGAATCATGAAAACAACAACAACAAAAATAATAATAATAACTCATTGTTGTTTTAAGTCACTAAGCTTTGGGGTAATTGGTTGTATGGCAACATATAACTTAAACAAGAATTGGGACCTAGAACTGGACTGTTGCCATAACAAAAATCTAAAATGTTTGTCATTGGCTTTGGATCACAGCAATGGGTGGAGGATCAAAAGCTGGCCAGGCACTGTTTATTAAGCCTTAAGTTATGATGAACAATCTATTACCAGAGGCAGGAAAGACAGGGAGAACATTTTTATTGGAAGCTATTAAAAGATCATCTTTGTCTTATATAATGATACAACAGGAAAAATTGTTGCCTGCAATAATTTGAAATAGGAATACTATGTACGTATCTAAATAAATTTGTAGTTGTGACTAAGATATTTAGATGGAATGTTAAAAATATCAGTTGGTTTTCTTCTGCATATGGTAAGATATATGAGCAGAGAATATAAACTAGAAGGAATTGTTCAATTTGTGTAAGGTCAGCTTTACCTGGAGAAATCATACCTGGAGACTGTGGAACTAAGCCATGAGTTTTTTCGCGGGAAGGAAAAAGGGAACATGGAAAATGGGAAGCATCAAGGGAATAGGTTTTGGAGAAGCTGTCTTCGACCTGGCATCATCAGGTTGGAGCTTTTATTTGGACAGCCTCACAGATACCTGGACCAAAGAAGAGTTAGCTTCTTTACCCAAATTCCATTAAGGGAGTGTTAAGAGGATCTATGTGATGGAGCCAGTCCTTCATTAGCATCTCCTCAGGGATTCCTGGACAAGATAACTTCACTAAGTCATCCCTGAGTTTTCTGTCTGGTCCCATTATCACATCCCTGCCAGGTTAGATATGTAAGCAATTGACAGAGTTTTAACTAAAGTCCAGGTCCAATTAAAGTTCAAAGGTATGTACTGTCTCCAAGTTGTCTGCCCCAGCATCCTGATAGTTTGCAAGTTCAATATAGAGGAAATATTGAGTTTCTAAGACTTATTGGGTCATATAATAAAATTATTTCTCATTATCAGTCTCTGTAGCCAACAAAAATTTACAAAAAAAAAAAAATCACCTTGAAATAAAGATCAAATCAGAAGTATAAGAGTAAACTTCTCTAGTAAACTCTCTTAGGTAGACAAAAGCACATCTACGAAAATTAAGGATGGCATCCCACAGTAGCTTGGTATGCCCAAAGTAGAGAGAAGTCTGTTTGGGTTTCTCAGGGCCTCATGGCTTTTGGAGCATGGAATAAACTCCATGCATACTCACAAGAAACTCATATAATGTTTGTTAAGGAAGTTGCGCCATCTTGGACTAAAAGAAAAAGAGCTAGTTCAAAATGAAACAGGTCTTTAGGTCTCCGATTATCTATAGGTAAGAATAAGGCTGAAATGCAAACTTTCTGTGTGTGAGAGAGAGAGAGAGAGAGAGAGGCCTAAAGCTAAAGCAAGGATACCCAGAGCTGAAAAGAACCATGCTCTAGCCCCTAACCAAGAAACATTCCCTACTTTAGGACAAGACAAACATGACAATGTTAAGCCACTTGGATTTCAGAGCTGCTATACACCAGTGGCTGAGAAGTGCATTCTTTCTCTCCTGTTAATGACAGTATCTGTTGTGGACATTCTGATCCATCTTACCATTGTCAATTTGGTACTCCCCCCAGACTGAGAGTTGAAAACTAATGTCCAAGGTGACATTATTAGGAAGTGAAGTCTTTGGATGCTAATTGGCTTCTGAGGGCAAAGCCCTCACGAATGGGGCCTGTTTAAAGGGACACCAGAGAGGCGCCATGGCCCTTTTGCTATGGGATGATGCAGTGGTAAGTGTATAGCCCACAAGGGAGCTCATCTGGCCATGCACCCTAATCTTGGACTTCTAGCCTCCAGAACTGTGAGAAATAAATTTTGATTATTTATAAGCCTCCCAGTTTATGATATTTTGTTATAGTAGCTAAGCCAGATTAAGATGGTGTATAATTTGTCTTTTAGTTCACTGGCCTCTAAGTCACAAGGAGTTACTCCTGAACAGCTACACCTAAAAAGCCTCCTCTGCTTCAGGACCTAATACAGATCACAAGCTGATGGACTTTGAGTCTGACACAGTTTGGGGAAGGTCCTTTGGATCCCAGGGAAACATTGTGTGTGTTTTCCACAGAGAAGGGAACTAAATCATGGAGGCCAGAGGAAAAACTGGTTACCGCTACAATAATGAATTCCAATTAATCATTTCTCCTGATATTCATCCCTTTGTATAGTTTTCCCCTATATTGACTCTGAGCTTGGACATATAATTTTCTTTGTCCAATGGGACATAACAAATATGATGCAAGCAGAGGCCATATAAACATCTGTGTCTTGACATTTTTGCCTCTCAGAATGCTGTTATTGCCCTGTGTAGAGCCCAGTCTGATAGTTCTGAAGATGAAAAAGCTGGTGGAGTGAGAGAAGTCAACCCCTCCCAGACATCTGTTACCACCTGCCCCTAATAAACACATGAAGATTGCAGGGTGCAACTGCTTGGGTGAGTCCACACAAGATCAATTCAATTGCCCTATTGACCCATGGGATTGTGAGAAATAATAAATCATTGTTATTGTAAGAAAGTAAATTGTAGAGTGGCTTGCTACACAACAATAGGTGGCTGAAATAAGAGTAATCTATCCTTTTTCTCTACTAATTTAAAAAATTTCCTCTTATCGTTGATGCTCTACATTTTTGTTATAATGTGTCAAGTTGTTGTATATTTTCACTTATCCTATTTTATATTCACCCAAATTCTTGAATATATGAATTTGCACCTATAATAATTTCTGGAAAACCCTCAGCCATTAGCTCTTCCAATATCACCAGTTCTCCATTCTTCCTCTGCCTTCCTTGCAGAACTTTGAACATAGGATAGACCTTCTCTATATGCCATGTCTCTTCTCTGAAGTTCTCTTTCTTTTTCTTTTTTTTAACATCTCTTTGTCTCTCTCTATGTATTCTGAATAATCCTTCTGACTCTCATTCAGCAGTAATCAGCTATATAGAATTTGCTTTTACATCCATTCTTTAACTGCTTTATTTCAATTACTATATGTTATATTATTAGAAAAAATACTCCATTTAAAAACATCTATTAAATTTTATTCTAGAGTCCAATCTTCTTTTTTCTTAATAATAAGCAACGGTTTTGTTCAAAAGATGAGTACAATTCCAATATCTGAAGATATGCTGTCTACTTGCTTTCATTGTTCTTGAGAAATTAATGGTAATTTTTATTTGCATTTTTAAAAATATTTTATTTATTATTTTTCATAGAGAGGGGGAGGGGAGAGAGGCAGAGAGGGAGAGAAACATCAATGTATGGTTGCCTTTCACCTGCCTTCAGCTACAGACCTGGCTGGAGACCTGGCTCGCAACCTGGTTATGTTCCCTGGCTGGGAATCGAACCAGCAACCTCTGGGTTCACAGGCTGGCACCTTATCCACTGTG
>PVIW01008992.1:0-55635 GCA_004026585.1 Noctilio leporinus | reverse complement strand
TTTTTTAAGGAAACCCCATACTGTTTTCCACAGTGGCTGCACCAGCCTGCATTCCCACCAACAGTGTATGAGGGTTCCCTTTGCCCCACATCCTCGCCAACACTTGTTGTTTGTTGATTTGCTGATGATTGCCATTCTGACAGGTGTGAGGTGGTATCTTAATGCAGTTTTAATTTGCATCTCTCTGATGACTAGCGAGATTGAGCATTCTTTCATATGCCTCTGGGCCCTTTGTATATCTTCCTCAGTGAGTTGTCTGTTCAGGTCCTTTGCCCATTTTTTAATTGGGCTGTCTGTCTCCCTGGTGTTGAGTCGCATTAGTTCTTTATATATTTTGGAGATCAGACCCTTTTTTTAACGTCCTATTATAGTTGTTCCAAATTTTCCCCATCACTATTCACTGTCCCCTCACTCCACAGCTAATCCCCACCCTGTTGTCTATGTCCATTGGTCATTTATACTAGTTCCTTGGTTAGACCTTTCCCTTTCATTCCCCCCTTCTTCCTCTCCCCTCTCCCCTCTGGTCACTGTCAGTCTGTTCCTTGTTTCCATGCCTCTGGTTCTATTTTGCTCGTTTGTTTTGTTCATTAGGTCACTTATAGGGGAGATCATATGGTATTTGTAGTTCACCACCTTCATTATTTCACTAGGCGCAATACTTTCCAGTTCCATCCATATTGTCACAAAAGGTAGGAGTTCCTTCTTTCTTTCTGCTGCAGTGTTCCATTGTGTAAATGTAGCAAAGGTTTTTGATCCATTCTTCCACTAATGGGCATTTAGGCTGTTTCCAGCACTTGGCTATTGTAACGAGTGCTGCTACGAACATAGGGGTGCATAGGTTCTTCTGAATTGGTGTTTCAGGGTTCTTCAGGTATAATCCTAGTTGTGGAATACTGTATCAAAAGGCAGTTACATTTTTAGGTTTGTAAGGAATTCTATACTGTTTACCATAGTGGCTGCACCAGTCTGAATTCCCACCAACAATGCACCAGGATTCCCTTTTCTCCACCCTGTGTTAGCACTTGTTGTTTGTTGATTTGTTAATGATGACCAATCTGACAGGTGTGAGGTGGTATTTCAGTATGATTTTAAATTGCAGCTCCCTGATGGCTAGTGATGTTGAGCATTCTTTCATATGCTTATGGGACCTTGGTACATCTTCCTTGGAAAAGTGTCTATTCAGGTCCTTTGCTCAATTTTAATTGTATTGTCTGCCTTCCTGGTTTTGAGTCAAATAACTTTATATATTTTGGAGATCAAATTCTTGCCCAATGTATCATTGACAAATATGTTTTCTCATAGGGTTGGTTCCCTTTTCATTTTGCTGATGTTTTCTTTAGTTCAGCAGAAACTTTTTATTTTGATATAGTTCCATTTATTTATTCTTTCCTTTATTTCCCTTGCCCTTGGAGAAGTATCAGTGAAAATACTGCTGCATGGGATATCTGAAATTTTACTGCCTATGTTTTCCTGTAGGACTTTTATGGTGTCACAGCTTACATTTAAGTCTTTTACGCATCTTGAGTTTATTCTGGTGTATGGTTTAAGTTGGTGGTCTAGTTTCACTTTTTTGCATGTCCCTATCCAATTCTCCCAACACCATTTGTTGAAGAGTCTATTTCTAGTCCATTTCATGCTCCTGCCCCTTTTGTCAAATATTAATTGTCCATAGAGACCTGAGTTTTTTGAGAGAAAATAAGTAACTATTCAGCAACATTAGTGAATTCTCTTGCAATTTCCATCTTACTAATATGAATTTAAATAGATTTGCACATACAAATTTATACATAAGTTTGTGTGTATATGTATACATATCTGTGCATTTATACATATCTATGCATATAGTAATTTTCACATACTGCATTTTGAGTATGTCTTACATATTTCTGTATAGTATTTTTATGTAAAATTAACTTTACTAAACCTTTTCAGTTATGTGCCTAAATCTTCCACTTGAGAAAAAATTTCTAATTTTTGAATTTCAGAATATAATCCAAATGCAGCCTGTCACAAAAATAATAACTACAACAAACATCACTGGTAGAGTCCACTCAACTTTAAATCTAATCATAATTGCCCCTTGCATTTGGCAGTTTCAAAGTGGTTACTCTCAATCATAAATATTCCTGATTAAAATAATGATAATTTGCCTTAAATTAAAATTTCAAGGACTATTTTATTCTATTATATAGACATCTTATCTAACTGGAGACATAAACAAGCAATAGACTATTCATTTGCTTTTGAACTTTGGTCTTTTCCTTCTGGAGAGACCTGGGAGCTTCAGCATGAAGAACACAAGAAAGTAAATTCTCCAGTCTCACCACCTATGGACCGTGGAACAATGGGGAAATGGCCCTTAATTTATCCCCTTTAAAATGATATTGTCCTGTTGTATAGAGTCCTAATGAGAAAAACAGCATTAGCAAAGTGCACTTACTAGGCCATAAACATTAGTTTTGTTCCTCATACAAAGGAAATTTTTATTTGTGGCAATCATTAGCAGTTGGCTAGCGAAATATACCTTGTCATTTATTTATTTTATTTTTTTATTTTTAAAGGAGCAAACATTTATTTAGAGGATTCTGTCCAAGTGAGGGGCCCTGAAATTTAAACTTCATTATCTTTTCTTTCTTTTTTTTTTTTTTTTAAGATTTTATTTATTATTTCCCAAGAGAAGGGAAGGGAAAGAGGCAGAGAGGGAGAGAAACATCAATGTATGGTTGCCTTTCACCTGCCTCTAGCTACGGACCTGGCTAGAGACCTGGCTTGCAACTTAGTTATGTGCCCTGGCTGGGGAATTGAACCAGCGACCTTTGGATTCGTAGGCTGGCACTCATACCTTGTCATTTATAGAATAAAATGTAAGAATATAAAAACATTTCATCATGAAGACTAATCAAAAGGTACCAATTACCAACAATTATTTTATTATCCAACTTTCTTCAAACTTTATATTTCCTTCAACTCACAAAATTCTATAGTAACATTAGCTACTTAGAGGCAGATTGTACTCAAACAGAGAAGCAATGTTGAGTACTTATGAGGTAATATCCCATTCCAAGATTGCTGTACCAATTCAATGAGCTAACCCTCTCTCCCATCTCCAACACCAAGCTTGTCGGTTTTGTCAAACATGTCCTTCTATCCCTGTTTCCTGTCCTGTGTCACATCTACAATGATTAATGTCCAAACTCCGAGATTGCTTCCAGTCTCTTAACCACTTTTTCCAATTGACATTCTACATTGCAGCTGGAGGAATCGTTCATAAAGCAAGCCGAATGATGTCCTTTGTTCTGTTCAAAATCATTCATAAGCCCTAAGCCAGGCACTCAAGTCCTTTCATGGTCTCACCCCTGCCTCTTTCTTCAGCTCCACATTTCATCTCATAATGTTTGAGATGTGTGCTTTTGCAGTGCTCAGGGAAGAAAAGGCATTCCCCACAGGAATCACAGCACTGCATCTACTGCTCCGGACTCCAGGGTGTCCTAAGTTGTTTGCCTTATTGATCTTAGGACGATATTCATTTGCCAGCATCTCTCTCAAAGTTCTTTTGATCTGCACTCTCCTAGATTAATTCTTTAGCTCCGGATTCTTCCTTTTCCTTAATGGATTTGTGTATCAGTTTATTTACATATCTAAAACTAGTCTCTTGAGGAAAGAAACATTCTTTTACTCAAAGCAGCACATTTGGACACAGCTGTATGTTATACAGGAGTCACATGGGTGCACCAGGTAGGGACTGAAATGTCACAGCCAAAGTGCAATAAAACCCCTGTCATATGGGATTTCTACTTTCTATTTAATAAAAGGCTACATTCCCATAATATTTTAAGATAAAATAACACTGTAAAGATATAATTTCAAGTCTGTCAGAGCTGGGGTTATGTTGGTGCCCATGATGGGTATCCTCCTAGGTTTTGTTCAAGTGGTCAGCTGGGTACAGGTTCCCTACCAGCCCGGCTATAATTTTTAATGCACAATGTGTTGCAAGTCCCCTCTTCCTTCACTGCCCCCATACTTTGTTTAGTACTACATAATGTCTGATATTATTCTGTACATATGTTTATTTGTTTATATTTTTTTAAGATTTTATTTCATTATTTTTAGAAGGAGGGGAAGGGAGAGAGGCAGAGAGGAAGAGAGACATCAATGTATGGTTGCCACAGACCTGACTGGAGACCTGGTTTTCAACCTTGTTATGTGCCCTGGCTGGGGAATCGAACCTGTGACCTTTGGGTTCACAGGCCGGCACCTTATCCACTGTGCTACCAGCCAGGGCCTTATTTGTTTATTTTTAAAGGAGGATTTTATTCACATAGTAGACTAACCATAAATATTTTTTTACGGAATAGATTGATTTTAATATTCATTTTAGTATTGTTTAACCCAATACATAAGCAGAAACGCAGACTCAAACACAAGAAGTTTATTTGAGAGCTGATCTCAGAAAACATGGGTACCATAAAGGGTCGAGGAATAAAGATAATAATCAACAGACGTATTTAATTGGGAATTGCAGCACAGAATTAACCTGGGCATACCACATGGACCCATTATTGTATTGTTCACTTAATTGATCCTTGAAAACTGAGTAAATATTCATTTCCTGTATCAGAGGTTGCCACTAAATTGTCCTGTGGGTGAACAAAACGAGACATTTTGTTAATAGGAGCACTGGCCCTTTACACTGAGGAGCCGATTCTGTTGGATCATACCAAGAATCGTGCTTTCTCTTCTATCAGTGATGCATTAAATCATAGCAACAAAAAATGTCATCACCCAATTTTTATTTATTTATTTTTAAAGGTTTTATTATTTTCAGAGAAAGGGGAAGGTAGAGAGACAGAGAGGGGGAGAGACATCAATGTATAGTTATTTTTCACCTGCCTCCAGCTACGGACAAGGCTAAAGTCCTGGTTTGCAACCTGGTTATGGGCCTTGGCTGGGAATTGAACCAGCAACCTATGGGTTCACAGGCCTACTATTTATTTATCTTTACTTTTACTTTAATGTTGTTCGATTAACCCCCAATTCTTAAAGGCTTTGATTTTAAAATTTGTTTCAAATCATGATCTTGAATTTTGTGAAAATTTCAAGAAAATGTCAAAAAACACCAAAGTACCATAAATATCATGCCCAAATAAAAATTAGGCTTTGCTCACCTACTAGTATAGTTGGCAGACAGTGCAAATGCAAATTTTGGCAAATTCTAATCAGTTTATATCCTTTTTACTGAAAATATTATATTTCCTCATAACATGAATAAGTATGTTAAGTGAAAGAAATCGGACACAAAGTCACATATTATATAATTTCACTTACCTAATATATCAAGAATAAGTAAATCTACAGGAACAAAAAACAGATTAGAATTGCTAGGGCCTGGGGGTAGGTAGAGGAATGGTGAAGGATTACATAATGGCTACAGGGTTTATTTTCTGGGTATTGAAAATATTTTAGAACCACATAAATGTAATACACTGCCTCGTAAATGAAAACTTTAAAATGGTTAATTTTATTGGAATTTTACCTCAATAGAAATTGCTTCTGAAAAACTTAGCATCCTTTTGAAAAGTCTAAGCATTCTATGATCAAATGCTTTTATTAAAAGTATATTTAACTTGATGTCATTCTACTGCACTGACAAGGGAATGAGTGTCATATGGGCTTTACAAAAGCAGAACTGCTACTCCAGTTGAATGATATGTTTGATGGAATTCATTTTCACCACTACATAAAAGAAAAGAAATATGCCCACAAGGAAGTGGAAGTTCAAAGCTTTAAAAATAGAAAGGGAAAGAGAAAGAATAAAAACAGCCTACCGCATTATGTGAAGGAAAAAAATGTGTCTTTTTAAGTATAAATAATATTTAATTAGCCTTATTGTTCTACATTCTTTTTAGAAAGACTTACATCTATGTGCCTTAAGACTCCACAATAATATAGCCTACAAAAATATAAATACTAAATATTTTTAAGAAGTGTAAATAAATCCCTATATTGGAAGTATAAAATATTATTTTTCTCACATATATTATTTGTTTAATTAGTAATATTAATTTTGACTTATTGCCACTATTGACTAGTTCTTTAAATCTAGTGTTTATGTAACAGAAAACCATAATAGTAGCATTTATGCAACAAAAAAGTAAATATATCATTTCAAAAACATACCTCTTCATATAATTATGTTAAAATAAAAAAGTATGTGTATACTTATCAATTAAATATATTAAAATTTTGATTTTGTATGGTTGTGTGTTGGGTTGGCCTTCTAAAATGTTGTTTACCTTATTCAAAGTATAGAGTAGAAGTAATAAAAAATACATTCTTCCCTGGCTGGTAGCACAGGAGCCAGCCTGTGAACCCAAAGATTGCAGGTTCGATTCCCCAGCCAGGGCACATAACCAGGTTGCAAACCAGGTCTCCAGTCAGGTCTGTGGCTGGAGGCAGGTGAAACGCAACCATACATTGATGTCTCTCTCCTTCTCTGCCTCTCTCCCTTCCCCTCTTTCTAAAAATAATGAAATAAAATATTTTTTAAAAATGCATTCTTGTTAAAGGGAAATTCACACTTGAGAATTTAGGATTAAAGAAGTATTATATCCACAGTTTGCTTTTAAGTGGTTGAGAGACAAAATATAATGAGCATAGATAATTACAGACATAGATATAGATGATATAGATAGATATAGATATAAATACAAACCCATCCAATTGAGCATTTTATTGTTGTCTTTTATTCCTCAATAAAATATCAATTGTAGAAAACCACCCTTAAGTCACTTTATTCATTAAACATTATACACTATCAAGATTATTTTACTTTTATAGCCCTTGTGTTCTTGCATAAACAAACATATCTGAAGCTTTTTGAATTTTTATCACTAAAAATAAATGGTATTCCTATGCCCCTTGAAAACATTTGGTTAAAAAATGCATCATTAGCTAATCTTGTGCAAAACAGGGTCACATCATATTTGGATTCAGCATCCCCACAGAGCCTGGTGCAGGGCCAGTATGGGGAAGGCAGAGGGCCAATCCGCTCTGCTCTTGAACTGAACGGAGTGAAGGGTTCAGGGTACAGAGCTGACCTGCTTACCACTGTGTGCCATTAGTTAAGTCATTGACTATTTCTGAGCCCCCATTTATTGTCTTTAAATCAGGAAAATGGGAATCTCTGATCCCATCCTATGTTAATCATCATTTCTTCAATTCTATAAACAATGAACACAAATACTTTTATTTGATGCCATAAGAGGTGTGCTGAAGTTAAAACATAAGTAAAAGGGTGATATTTTCTTTATGATTTATTTTGCCACATTCCCACATAACAACAAAAGGAGCGAGAGTGTGAAGGAGAAACTACAGATGTTTGGATGTTCATGTTGGCTCATTATCAAGATGCTGAGCCTGACTGCTTTGAAGTGAAAAGCAAATGGAAAACCTCTGGAGGATGAAGCTTCCCCTGAGATTTCACAAATGTGCTTGGCTCTGGCAGGGCCACTCAGCCTTCCTGAGCATCCTTTTACAGTCAAAGCAATTGCTTGCATTTTGAATAAAATTCTGAATCATTTATTTCTGTTCTGCTCATTTAAACAGCTCCACATTTTTAATGGAAATACTTTTAAATAAAACTAGTAAAATGTCCTGAGTTTTTCTTGAAAATTGCATTGACAGAAAGGCAGCTTTAGATATAAATCTACATAGATACATAGTTTGTTAGAAAATAATATGTACTTAATCCTAAAGAATTTTGTATTCTTCATTTATTCATGAACTATATATAACTTTGAAAAGATGTGATTAAACCACTAAGACATATTTCAACTTAAGAGTTCGCTTTCATTAGAACATAATTCAACCACCAATCAAATTTATTCTTACTACCAAGTTGACTTTTGTAAAACCAATTTGATTGACTCATAGTGTTATTCCACTTAAATTTGTTCACAGAAATGGGGAAAAAAAACATAAATTGAAAACTACTGTTATATTAGTACTAGAAATTTTATTTTAAATTGATATATATATTTTCACGTAATTATCGTTTAAATGTGGCTGACTCATAAAGACCCCCCCAAGAAAGTACAAAATCTACCCATTTTTAAGAGTATCAGGAGCTGGAAGAGATGTAGAAGGCACTTTTCTCAAGGGGTTGTAAAGTTTGTAGGTTTGTATTTTAACAATTATGTGCAATAGAAGAATAATTCTATAAGATATTAAAAGGCATCCAAAAATAAAATCATTTTATGGTCAAATTGAGGTAATACAGCATCCTAGATTCTTTTCTTAAAAGTTCATAATATCCATTTGTATCTTAAAGCTTTGAGAAGGCTCTAAGCGAAATGCACCAACATTAAAAATTACCTACTCAGCTTTTTAAGTTCACCGGACTTCATCCTGCCTACCCAGCTCTGGACCAGTCTATCTGGAACATCTTAGTGGGTTGTGGGTTACAGAGAATTTTTCAAAGACCTTCATAGGCTATGAACTCTAGGCTATTTTGTGCTTTCTAAAGAAAGTACAAATCTAATTTAGTTATTAAAACATTATCAAGCCCTGGCTGGTAGTACAGTGGATAAAGTGCCTGCCTGTGAGCCCGAAGGTCAAAGGTTCAATTCCCAGCCAGGGCACATAACCAGGTTGCAAGCCAGGTCTCCAGCCAGGTCCATAGCTGGAGGCAAGAGAAAGGCAACCATACATTGATGTTTCTCTCCCTCTCTCTAAAAATAATCAATAAAATCTTTTTGAAAAATTATCATTGGTGACCTCTTCAGACTTTAAAATAATAATTTTGGTCTGTTTCCTTACTCAGTCTTCCTCTGTTGAAAAGCTAGTGGGGTTGTCTTAAATGTTCCTTAAATCTGATATCAAATAATCACCAGCTGAAGGAAGGGGGTATGCTTAAAATCTGAACATTCTTCGTGAGTTTCAATGCATTTTATCATTTGTATCAGGTTCAGTCTGATTCATGATCTTCCAGTAATGCCTTAAATTGAATTTAACTTCCCCTTTCCCACTTTTTTTTTCCATGGAAAAGTGAAATACATTCACGAAAGTGCTTCAAACTGGGAAGGCTATAGACTCAGGAGGAAGTTCCAGCTATGTTTCATTTGCATTTCTCCAGGTGTGGTGTACATTTTGGGTGATGAATTAAGTATTAAAAAGGATAAACTTCTATGTTTCAAGCATAGAATGTAACAGTAGAAATGGTGCCTGAAAAGTGTTTTCTCACTTAACACAGCAATCCTATGAGGTTGGTATTAAAGTCTCCATGTTGAAGATGAGGATTTAAGGTCAAGGAAATTTTCTTTTCCAAAAAGAGAATGTCAGCAATTATATTTTCTAAATTTCCACAAAATATCGATAGGCTATATAACAGGTTGGTAAAATATAATACTTGGCTATTAAGTAAATGATATTAATGTAATATTCATTTATTTAGAGATAGCTCATTTGGTTAGTTTCTTTAAATAAGATTTTTTTCTCCTATTTCTATTACATTTACATGAGATTTCACATCTTAAGTAACAATTGGTTATATCATCATAATTGTGATTTCTGTAACATTTACTTCCTCATTCAGGACTGATTAGCAATTTTGATAATCACTCCCTGAATTGTCTGAGAGGATAGTCTAATAATTTCCTCTAACTCTTCATTTGAGTACATCTATCACTCAAAAGACAGAAGCAAAATAATTCCAGCATCTCAGGCATGCTCTAGCGCTGAGCTGCACTGGGGATGGGGCATTTCCATTGGTTCACGCCAATCACCCAACGGACTTGATCGATCTCTTTCAGCGTGATATAATACAAGGGATATAATTCCAAGTGAAAACACACAGCAAATAAATGGTTGTTGAAATCAAAGCCTGCCAAGTCTTTGCCAACCAGTTAATTGTATTTAAATGCTCAACGCTTAAACACTCACACAGATTTACAGGCTTACAGAATTAAATGTAAGCTCTCTGGTTCTAAATTCATTGATCAGGCAAGGTACTGCACTAACACCATCAATAAAGTCAAGTTCCAGACCCCCTATGCTATATATCAAAATGATATCAAAATTAATAGTAATGATAACAACGTAACTAATATTTGCTGTGTGTGGTCTTTAATGGATTTTTCCAAGAACGTTCTAATGTCTTTTAATGTATAAAAATTGGTGAATGTCTTTGCTCAAATTTTAGTGATGCACCCTTTCATTTATCAAAATAATTAATTTAAAACTAATTATAGACTGTACTGTGAGCAAAAGAAGTTAAATGTTTCCATTTGTCTGAAATGTTTTGTTTTGTTTTTTTTTAATTTGAAAAGGAATAATGAAGGGGATGCATCAATTCTCCATATAGACCACAGATATGATAAACCCCTTTTCTGAACATGAAGATTGCAAAAAATGAAAACTGGCATTACAAAGGAATTGAATGTGTTCCAGTATCTTCTAAACTTCTGATTTCTTCAGCACATATAACCAGATTTTATGCCAGATCTGAACCTTATTTAGACTTATTAAATACATCAGCAACATCTACTAGTTACAGAGACGTAATTCTGTGACTGATACTGATAAATGCTTTGCATGCATTTAAAAAAAAAAAAAAAAAACCTTTAAACATTTTAAACAGTATAAAATGATTCCTGTGAGGGCACTCTTGTTAACCCCATTTTACAGATTTTGGAAATTAGATTTTAAACATTTAGCAATTGCCCACAACGCTGTTTAAAAGTGACTGCTCCAAAGATAACCCGAGATAACCACTGCCTTTCTGATTCTCCTATTTATGAAGCATAAATTATCTGCAGGACTGGTAGCACCTGTCTGCAGGTGCTCCATATACAGACCAGTCTTCTATAGAAACAATGTGAGCGCTGCTGTAGGACGAGCCGGATGCTTCAGAAAAATACCCGGCCACCCGGAAAACCATAACAAATATGACTTGGTAATCAGCTCTTTCCCAGAGCTGTGACGTCTCACATGTCAAAAGTAAGTACTTCCCTGAGCTCTGACAATATAACAGCTCAGTGAAATTGCTTCCTCACCAGGGAAACGGCAGAACAATGAATTACACTGGTGCAGCATTTACAAACTGCGATCCTGAATGCATGGGACCTTTTTTTTTTTTTTTTTTTTTTTTTTTACTCTAAACAGCCATCAATGAACAAATCCATAGGCTTGCCTAAAGGGAGTGCTGTGAATGCAATTCTGCAGCAAATATGCTTGTGATGGTAATTATAGAAAAAACCATTGACCTAATATGACTCGAGAAGTCAGATGGTAGGCTAGCCTAAATCCACAGGTGGAAACCTTGGAGCAGGTGTGTGTGTGCCGAAATGACTTTCCTTCACTTCCCACCTATAGTTGTGTAGAGTGAGGCTTCAGGGAGCTTCCATCACCTCCTTCCGGGGGTCTTGGACACATGCACCCAAGTATTGCCGCTGTCAGCGGTGCCCAAGGTCACAGGATCAGCAGTCCTTTCTCCTCGCTAAATAAACCTGAATTAAGCAGATACTCAAGGAGAGAAGAAGGGAAATGTCGCCACTCCCGTGGGGTTTTAGCTGTTGTCATAGGCTTCAATAGCAAAACCGTGGAAAATTAAAGCTGATTTATAGTAGAATCTACATAGTTTTCACCTTGATCTTAGTTGGCTGGCTCAGAAAATGATACACGTCTTTCAACACAGTTGTACGGAACTAGATGGCACATGAACTATGGTTAAATTAACTAGGTTTGATCATGTAATTTCCCTTCTTAGAATATGTTCCTATACATAGAAGTTCGGCTTCTTCAGCAAGTAATTCTAGATCTTTTATTTCCCAAATATTTTTACCATACTAACACTGCATTTTGTTTAGTTTCTTTGCATTGAATGTCCTCCCACACTATCTTCTCTGCCTCTCATTCCACATAGATCAGTTTCATTTGTCCTTTAAAACTTTTCTGACACATCATCAGCTCTTCTACTCCTTCTCCACTTTAAAATGAATGGCTCTTTTAGCCCTCTTTATGTTCCCTAATACTGTGTTCCTATCTTTAACTCAGCATTTAACTTCTTCTGCTATTATTGACTCCATTTGTTCTATGAGGACAGTGCCAGGTCCCTGATGAACCCTGTGTTGTGCTCTTTGTCAAGGTTAAGAGCGCATGAATAAGACTTTTATGATGTATGTCTGTTATAGTACATAATACATGAAACATACTATGGACCCAATAAATATTTTTGTAATGAATCACTGATATTACTTACCATTTTATAATTTAAAATAATACCTTTTATGCCATAATTATTAGAATGCCCTGAAAATAAAATTGGTTTATTATCAGTCTTTTTGTTCAGACCTAGTGACTCTACCTCCTCAGTTCCTAAGAAATGAGTAGAATGACAATAATTTAAACCTGATTTCCTCTTCCTAAGGTTCTAAAGGCATAAAATTAGAGACATAGTGAGGCTTCTCTTCCTAGTTAAAATCACACATCCCACAGCAATGAGAAATAAATATTCAAATATAAACACTGAAGAAAATGGATATTGACTATAACTAACTGTAAAATTGCTGGGAAAGAAGGTAAATTTTTGAGGACCAATAACTTTTTAACAAGTCAAAAATTTTATGAGACGTGTATATGAAAGCATATAGAACTAATTCCTTCTGTATAAAAAAATCACTAAATTTGGCCTAGTGATCTGATCAAGATGTCTAGATATTTTTTTCTCTAAAGTGATATGAGAAAAGTTGGAAAAGACAGATGAATCACAACTGATAAAATGTCAATAATTTTGTAATTCATGAAGGTCTATTTTCTATGTATACCAGGGAGCCCTACAGAGAAACATAAACTCAGAGAAGTGTATTCTCCTTGCAGGTAAGTATCTTTCTAAATTTTCCTTATGATTTCTTCTGTTTAACCTCATTCTTTAGTTTTTTTCACTTTAAAAATTCATATTGAACTTCTAGAAATTATTAAATTGTGTTCCATTATGTTATTTGAAATAATGTTCGAATTATAGATTATGAATAACATTAATTTTAATATGCAAAGGGGAAAACTGTTTCATTATAATGATGTTTGGATTTACCTAAATGTTAGATCTCTTTATCACCATTTCTTAATTATTGAGGGGAAAGGAGGAAACATTTGGCATGATTTACACAAAATACAGAAATTTGGCAGAATATAAAAGTCAGAGAATAATTCAAGGCATTTATTAAAATGTATTCATAATACATGTTGGTTACATTAGGAAATGGATAATTTTAGTATAAAATATGCAATTAAGAATAAGAGCCATGTTTCTAAAATAGAAATACAACTGAGACATAAAACCAATCACTGTTATTGTTCCCTATCAATTAAAATAAGCAGGCTTAGACTAAGATAGATTTAAAATAATTCACTCACCTATGTGACTTCAGAAGACAATTTTAAACCAAGAGATAACTGATGGGATAGAAACAATATAAATATAATTGAAATCAGCATTCAAAAAAAGGAGGGACATTAAGGATGCTCAGAGATAATTAGTCATGAGTGAAGAAAAATTCTGGTGGGCACTAGATTACAAAACCCTTTTCCTGGAGAAAAAGTGGTTTCTCATACAGACCCCACCTAGGCATTCTGGGAGCAACATATTTCCCGTCTCCTCTGGAGGTTATTTCTTCTTCTATGTCCCTTGTGACCATGTATAAACTAGGTGTTAGAGAGTTGATTCTCCCTAGCAGCTATCCATCTTCCTTTTTTTAGAATTTTTAAATTATTATTTTTATTTAAAGATTTTATTCATTATTTTTAGAGAAAGAGGAAGGGAAAGAGGCAGGGAGAGAGAGAAACATCAATGTGTGATTGCCTTTCACCCGCCTCCAGCTACAGACCTGGCTGGAGGCCCAGCTTGCAAGTTGGTTATGTGCCCTGGCTGGGAATCGAACTAGCAACCTTTAGGGTTCGCAGGCCGCTGCCTACCCACTGAGCCACCAGTCAGGGCTGGGGTTCGCCATCTATTGCCCATTCCCAAATGGCTCATTGTTAGAACCTGTGGGCTTTATTGGAGATTGAAACAACACAGGTTTTTCCATTCAGAATTGTGATTTTTTCAGCAGCACAATTATCTCAAAATATATTAGGCATCCAGTCTATTTGCTTGCAGTTGATTCCATGAACCAATAGCCAAACCCATACTTCTTTTCGGGGCTCAACAATGAACTATTCTTTATTTACTTAAGTTTCCGTGCTTAGCCTTAGCACCTAATTCTTAGGACACATGGGCAACCATAGAATTTTCAATCCTGTGAAGCTCCAAATTTCTAGATCTTTCCATATCTTTCTTTCTCTGTCCACACACCTGAAAATTCTTGCCTGTGACAGATCATCTGTTTTATATATTACTTTGTTAAAAACAGCCAGAAGCAGGTAAGGAGTACCAACACTATTGCTCTCTATATAACCACATCCCCCAAAGCATTTTCCTTACCTATTACTGTACATAGATGACAATTTTAACAAATGTTTGGCAAGTGCCTCCCTCACAAGGCCCTAACCTATAGCATCAAGTTCTCTATATGTGTACCTGACCACTACTCCAAAGTTACATATTTTAAGACCCATTTTGTTGCCTTATTTCTGAGATCAAACACTGGGTTGGGCAGGGTTCAGTGGAGGAAGCATAAACTATTGCAATGTTTTTAAGCATCAAGAAAAGAACAGGGCAATAGCCTTTTCAAAATCCTGTAAGAAATAAAGAAGCATGTTGTAGCCTGAGCCTCTTAAAAAATGTCTTTAAGAACAGAGAATGGCTCATGTGGGAAGCTGCCTCATCTGAGACCACCTCTGGGCCTGTTTCATTCACATCTATAGTGCCCACCACTGCCCATAGCATCCTGGACAAGATGAGGTTGAAGGCTAGGCAACCGGAGCCATAATTCAGGGAATATAGAGTCATTTCAAGGAGCCAATGCAACCCTATTTGTTTCTTGACACCTAGGAAGCTAGAAATGGGTATTGGAACCTGGGTCAGGAAAACTTGCTGATTCGCAAGGAGCTGTAGAGGGCATGGCCTTCCTCTATCCTGTAATTTTCAAATCTGAATGAAGAATTTCCATTGCACAATTTAATTTACACCAAGAACACTAACTTCAAGGTGGTGTGAAACACCAATTCAGAAAGATGCTAATGTGGCCAAAGCAAGGTAATAGGCTAACTGTGTGGTAGTGGCTGTGGTAGGCAGAATGCTAAATATGTTATTTCATCAAATGCTAACCTACGTACTCTTGTGAAGAAATTCTGCAGATGTGATTAAGTTTATGGTCCTTAAAGAGATTATCTTGGATTATACAGGTGAGCACAATCTTAATCACATGAACCCTTGTCACGAGCGAATGCTCACAATATAGTCTTTCCAATAAGTCAGCTGGGCAGCTACTGGGCTAGCTGCCTGCTGAGCAGCCCGGCACCAAGGAATAGACAAGAGTCACACACAGTAACTATGCTCTTCACTCGGCTTTTATTGAATGCAGGTTCACTCAAAGTAGAACATCAATATACATTAATATACCACTCGCATTCTAACAAAGCTAAGAGAAATATAACACACACATAGCAATTAAGGGGAACAATGAACTTGAGTCCCAGAGTCTCCATCTTCAGGTTCAGGAGACAGTGTGGTGGGCAAGGGAGTCATCACTGTCTTGCAAGAAAGGGTCTCTGGAGCCAGGTGGGCAGCAGGGCAGTGAAGTCCTCAGTCCAGCAGGGCAGAGCCTCCAGCAGCTGATGCCCAGGGAGATCGGTGTGGTGCAGAGCCTGGTGTGTGGTCCAGAACCTGCCTCAGCTAGACCTTGACAGTAGTGCACTCCACCCTTCTGCATCTCTGGACACCCCTGATGCCAAGTGTGGAATTTCCCCAGAAGCATATCCATGGGTGGTCCTGCTCTGCAGACATGGCTGTTCTGATCAAGTGTGCAGATACCTTAACTATGTCTCCTTGCCTTACGTGTCTGCCATGACCTAGGTAGTTTCCCTCTTGAACCAAAGTGTCATGGCTGGCTGACAGCCATTTTGGTTGACATGAGTGCCTCCACTTTGTTTTATATACTTTATGCTATTTTGACCAGACCAATGCCATTTTTCTGGTCCTAGTCTTTGCAACCCTTAAAAGCAGTGAAAAGTCTCTGTTTGAAGAAAGAAAAGATGCTGCTATAGAAAGGGGAGTTGAAGGGATTCAAAGCATGAAGAACCTCCAGCTGCTGGTGTAGCTTTGAAGATGGAGAAAGGAGGCCACCTGCCAAGGGATGTAGGAACCTCCAGAAACTGAGAAGGACCTCAGACCAACAACCAGCAAGGAATTGAAAACCTCAGTTCTCTGACTACCACATTCATCTGAATTCTGTGAACAACATCTAGAACCTGGGAAGCAAATGCAACTCCAGAGCCTCCTGAAAGGAATGCTACCCTGCTGCTTACCTTGAGAGGCTCTGAGTAGAGAACTAGCTGAGCAAACCTGTGCTTGAACTTCTTCTATTTTGTAAACCAGTTCATTGAGGTATTATTGACAAGTAAGAAACTGAACATATTGAATGTATGCAACTCCATGATTTGGGCATAAGTGTATTCCTGCAAAACCATTGTTACATTCATGTGCCTGAACTTCTGACTACAGAATCATGAGTTAACAAGTTGGTGTTTTGTAAGCTGCTAAATGCATGGTAAATTATTATGACAATAATAGAGAAGTAATATACCAATATGTCATCAAATCACCACACACACGTGCGTGCGCACACACACACGCACGCACACGCACACACCCCACAGAGGGTTAGGGAGATAACAGATAAATCAATTCTGCCCAAAGTTCTTAAAGAAAATTCCATGAAGGAGATGCTATACTATCTGCATTTGTTTAGAGAGATAGACAAGGGAGTGAATTTTATGGAGGAAGAAAATGGCCTGAGTAAATTAGAGGTGATTCAAGAGATTATGAACCAAATTTGTTTTTATGGACAGGGGTTGGCAGAGTGGATGTTGAAGGACAAAGTTGGGAAGAAAAACACAGGCCTACATGTTGGAAGGCTGGCACAAGAGCCCAAACATATTTCAGGAAATAGATTCACATCACAAAACAAATCGCAAATGAGAAATGAGAGCCATGTGAGTGTATTCCTATAAAATAAAGCCTCACCAAAGTTTCTATCAAGATGTTTCTGGTCCCTCCAATTTGCGGCAGTGTCCCTCAGTTTTCTCTCAACTTGTTGAAATTCCCATCTCAGACAACAGGGCTCTTAACTTCTCCACACACAGATTTGTGGCTGATGTGCATATACTCATCATGTCTTAGAGTCGCTTTGTCTTATTCATGGCCATGTGCACACGGTAACAGAAACAAGCCAAAAGGAGTGAGCACTTCAGATGGGAAAGTCACTGTGTCTACATATGCCTGCCAGAGACCGGAGAGGAAAACTGTGCTTTCCTTCATTTGCTTGTTAGCATTTTTAACATACGAACACCCTCTTTTCCCACAACAAATTGCTTGTGTATTACACAATCAGATAGTATACATCTGATTAATCTTTATTGTTTTAAAATTACTAGGTTCCCCCACTTTCCGTTCATCAGCAGAGGGTTTTTAATTTTCCAATAAAGTATGTCAATATGACTAGAACACACAGACACACACACATTCAAAGTACATTCAGTTTCGCTTGCCAGGGTAGAAAGCTGGTTCTGGATAAGCATCTGTAAACTGAGAAATACAATCACCAAAATAAACAAATACATGCAAAGCCTTTTAACAGGCTGGCGGGAGCCTGTGAAGCTGCCATCCTTGGAGGATGCACCCAGCTCATTTCATGCCTCCAACTGGAACGGCATTAAACAAAGATGCAAGGAAATTGGGTTCCAATCTTAATACATGCTAGCAACAAATTCTGCATATTTCCTTCTTCCCTCTGCCGCATGGCAGCATTTCACACTAAAATAAGACATCAAATTTCTATTTGAAGTTAGGTGCTCAAACACTGGATCTCATCAATGGACTTGTTATACTTCAAATATGTTTAAATTGATAGAATCAGCTACATGCATGTGAATACCTACCCTTAGATTTTAAAGCAGACATTCAGTACTTTCATTTTAATCTGGCTTGGATAGCACAAATACCTTCTATTTGGATTACTTGTAAAGTTCTTTCTCAAATTAAAACTTTTTAGAAAGAAATTTTCTATCACATTAAGTTTTAATGCATCAAAGGTGCAGATAATAGATCACAGGTGGCAAACCCAGGGCCCACAGGCTGAATCGGACCCTCCACCTTGTTTTATTGGCCCAGCACCTTGTTTTGCTTAACTGTTAAGGAGTAGCTACATTGATTCAGTCCTAAAATGACATTCGGCCCTTTGAAGGCAACCTCAAGGCTGATGTGGCCCCTGGTGAAAATAAGTTTGACATTCCTGTAATAGATGTAACAGAAAAGCCAACAACAATATTCATCCAAGTTTCAAAAGTTGCACATACTTCTGGTTTTGGTCAATTTACAGAGAGATCATCAGCTATTTCTTTTCTCCCCTAGAAAAATGATTAGTACTTGAGACTACAGCAGCATGGGCAAGGGGAACCAGAACAGCAGATGTCAATTCCCTTCATCTCTTTTAAGATTTCGGATGACAGAATGTGGACTTAATTTTCTAATCAGTCTCTCTTGCTCCCACTTGGAAACTTCCACCTCCTCTCACTAAAACCACTAGCAATGTTTTAAACAAAGAGAAAAGAAAAAGAAACTTTCATTTTTGATCTGGCTTATGTTGACATAGAAACCTGATTCATTTTCTAGTAGTTACGGAGAAAGTTTCTTTCCTAATCCAAGAGGAATGGGTTGATACTCGAAGTTTTTGTGGATCCCGATGCAGATGACTTAAATCACAGGATGGCTAGTCATTACCTAGCGTCCCCACCCCGTTACCTTATTTACCATGATTTTGTGAGCATTTCTAAATACTGATCTATGTTAAAAATGTGTTTGAGAATAAAACTTACCTTTGTTTCCTTCTACTATCTGAGAAGTCAGTCAACTCGGATCTCCAAACCAAATGAATATATCTCTGGAGGGACTCACCAAAAGAAAGTCAAAAGAGCAAGAAGTAAATTTAATGAAGTTGAAACCTGCAACAATTTGCCATGTAACCAGAAGCTGGGAGCTTTCTCAAAACTTAGTGGATCTCTTCTGTTAGACCCAACATAATCAAACCCTATAGAATTGCAGAAAGTATTAGCACAGTTGAAATTATAAATGAGATATGGCTGAAAACTAAGTACTTATAATCTATGCAATTAAGACCCAATGATTAAGTCCATTCTCTGAATTTTTTACTATAATTTTTTCACAATATGTCTTCATTCAAAAGTTGAAAAAGAAAGTTTTTCAAAAACTTATCTCAATAGATATTATTTGTTTACTCACAGTAGATACTATTCAAGGTTTGAAAGTGGCAACATATGCTCTAGTTTAGAAGCTAAAAAATGTAGGGGGTTTTCTGGGAAATTTTTGTGTTTCCTGTTCGCTTATAATAACTTTATGCTAAATAGGTTATCAAAGTTAATTACCTTGACATGGCTTCTGTTGTGAATTAGAAAGAGGATAAAATGGATAAGCTTTGGAGAACTTCAAATACTTGGAAGTATTAATTTAAAAGAAATGGGGTCAATATGAATTAAGAATGTAGATATGTTTAGAAACTGGAAATGCTCAGGTGTATTGACTTGAGAAGAATCTAGGTATGAAATCTGCTTAATCACATGAGTCCCTGACCATTAATTACTGTTATATGTAATTGCTACAAAGAAGAGATTCTCACTTTTCCTAATACTTTGGAAATCTTCCAATAAATATGTTTCTTTTGTAATGAGAAGCCTTTGCATGTATTTTTTAATCCAATTGCAAAAGAAAAAAATGTGAAAGTAAAAAGAGCTCTAATCGAAGGAAAGATTACAAATATTATTTCTTGATGTGAAGATGGTTTTCTGAAATTTATAATTAAAGCCTATTAGAAGTCTTCCAGGTACAGGTGAGATTTTCCTAGTAAATAGGAGGAACAAAGGGCTCATTCCTTATCTCAGCCTTCATCATGAACAGAAGTTTCTAAGTAGACGGTTCAGATTCACGGGTTAATCAAGACATTACAGCAGAGTTCCAGGGTGAGATCCTATGAGGTTATCTCAGCCCTGCTGCTCTGAACCCCAGGTCTGAGAGGTGGGGCATGTGCTGTTGCTTATTTGAGCAGAATAGACCACCTGTCAGGTGGAAGACATACCCCAGTGGGAAGTCTACAATGACACCAAAGTGTTATCATGAAACTCACCCTGCGTTTCATCCAATGCAGGATGAAAATGCCATCCTGCATTTTCCCTGTTTCTATGTTTTATCAACAGTGGGAATGTTGGAAGCTGGTACAAATGAAACTTATAAATACTTTCTCTTCTTGTGCAAGCATGTTCAAGTTTTGGAGTCCTAGATCCTTCCCAGGAAGAAACTGTGGGTTGTCAGGAACCAGCTTTCATGTACAGTGGGAATTTCAATGAACAGTGGGAATAACATCCCCATATGCAACTATGTATACTGAGAATAACTGGGAGGATAATTGCAAAGGAGCACAGTTTAAAATGGAACTTCTGATTGTTTTCTTCTGGGGGAGGTGGTAACAATTTGTTACAGCACAGGTACAAACAAGTATTGTTTTTGTTCTGTTCTTATGAATTTGTGATAAGGTGCCAGCGTCTGAACATAGGAAAAAGATGATAAATAGAAAGATTAATGTCCTGAGGAAAATGAAGTAGTCGGTGTTTAGGTGTCCGTGAAAGCTTTTCAATAAATTTCTTGTCTCTGAAGCCTGTGATCTTTTATTGGATAAATAAAAAAGCAAGACACTGAATAATTTGATTAGACTTTGTAATACATTTTTTCCCTTATTAACAACAACCTATTGGAATTCAAAGGCTATCCAGAAGTTGAGACAGGAACAAAAGATGTTCCACTGGTGTTTATGGGATGGCAGTGGCTAAAAGTTCACTGAAAAAGCAGATACCTGAAAGAAGGACAGAGACACCACTGTTTTCAATTGAAAATGAACTTCTTGGCCCTAGAAGTGAAACTTCCGGTGAGCTCATCCTCCTCCTACTCAGTGTAATTCGGGGATCAAGGCTCCCTGCTCAGTGTGACCTCTCAGAATCTCAATGGCTTTTTCATTTCTTTGAAATGCCTGTTTCCTGTATAACAAAACACTTGACTCTCCTTAGGTGTGATTCCAGGAAGCAAACCCTGAGACCAGGAGGTGTATTTAAGTGATCTATGAAGGGCAGGCTTTTGGGAAAAATTAAGGGATGGGAGGAGAAGGGCAGTGAAGGGGAAGAAGCCCAGCTAGAGCAAGATTTCAGAAAAGGTACCAACTTCAACATAAACAGACTTTCTCAACAGCAATACTTAGTGCTAATATATATAGATATAGATATAGATATATAGATATATATACACACACACAAACGATCTCTGAGAGAAAATGATTTTGAGGAGAAAGTCCTTTGCTCAATCAATTAGCAAGTTTAGTGACTATTTCCATGCCCAACAATATATAACCTGAAATGCAACTAGAAAAAGAAATTCCTGTGATGAGTATGTTAGTAACATTAGAACTGCTTTGTTCAGTTAAGGTCTTTTGTTGTAAAAGTCTTTGGCATAGAGGCCTGAGGTTGGAAAAAAAAAAAAAAAAAAATATATATATATATATATATATATATATAGTACCCAGCCATGTAATACTAAAAAATTAAAAATAGAGACATTTTTTAAAGAAGACACAAGACATTGTACATAGGATAATGACTCCTCAGTCCCCTTCAAAGGAGGCACCTTGGGACCTCACGCAGTTCTCCCAATCACCATCAGCTGCAGCATCATATTTTCCTGAATCTCATTGATGGTCTGAAATATCTTCCCTTTCAAGGGTGATTTTAGTTTTGGGAAGAGCCAGAAGTCGCAGGACACCAAATTTGTGCTGTAGCGGGGCTGAGTCACCTGGGTAATTTGATACTTTGCCAAAAACCTCTGCTGGAGACAAGACGTGAGGCATGAGCAGGTGCGTTGTCGTGATGAAGCTGCTAATCGCCAGTTGCCATAGCTGCAGCCTTCTCAATCATCCGAATAGTTTCCGCAGAGGAATGGTTAAGCTTAACACAAAATGTGATGCGGATTCGTTGCTCTACTCCTCGTGCTGAACGCGACAGCCTCGCAGCACATATGCTCACTCAGTAACGTCTACCACCCCCACTGACTGGTACAGTGGAGTCATCCTCGCTCACACATGCACATTTCAGTCCACTGCCTTGGCTGCCAGGTTACATGGATGTTGTGCAAAGCTTTCTTGTTACATTAGCAATGGCTGGACTTTTCCCAGACAGACCTCTGTGTACGCTTTCAGTAGCAAGTCCCTGCTGTAGGTGAGGATGAATAATGCAAACTTCACACAAGATTCCTGCCACAGGATGGGCTTTATTCATTCTAGATTTTATTTCAGTTCTAGAACACACCTCACCTCTCTTTCCCACAACGGAAATCCTAGGAGCCAACACACAGAGAAAAGTGTTGGGAAGTTTGGGGAGCCATAGAAATTAGTTCAGAAGTAAACACTTTATGAAAAAGTCCATCTGGGTTACAAAGCCACTTTCAGTAACAATTATCCGGCATAAGAGGTTGAGAATAAGGAAGGGAAAGAGTATGTGTGAAACAAGTGCCTTCCTCTGCTTGACCTGTGGTAACAAAATGCTGCAGGCTGTGTGGCTGTGTGGCTGAGACAACAGAAATGCATTTGTCCCAGTGCTGAGGGCCTGGCTGGGGTCAGCCTCTGGTGAGAACTCCTGGCTTACAGGTGGACCCTTTGTCCCCAGTGGCTTTTGTTGCAGCGAGCCACAGACCCTACCCCTGCGACTGCATTTAACCTTCTTTACCTTCTAAAGATGGCTTTTCTTTTTTTGTTTTACTTCATAAATTTTCTAAAATTAACTTACTATTGTTGCATTTTCCTACATTGCTCTCCCCTGCCCTGCACACCCCATTCCCTCTCCCGCAGTCAATCCCCACATGTGGTCCATGTCCATGGGTCATTTATACTAGTTCCTTGACTAACTCTTCCCCTTCTTCTCCCCTTTCTCCCCCTCCCCTCTTCCCTCCGGTCACCATTATTCTGCTCCTTGTTTTCATGTCTCTGGTTCTATTGTGCGTGTTTGTTTGTTTTGTTCATTAGTTTCTTGTATTAGGTGAGCTCATAATGTATTTGTCTTTCACCACCTGGCTTATTTCACGAAGCATAATACTCTCCAATTCCATCCATGCTGTTGCCAAAGGTAGGAGTTCCTTCTTTCTTTTTGCTGCAGTTGTAGTCCATTGTGTAAATGTACCAAAGTTTTTTGACCCATCCATTCATCCACTGATGGGCAATTAGGCTTTTCAGCACTTGGCTATTGTAAATAGTGCCGCTATGAACATAGGTGTGCATAGGTTCCTCTGAATTGGTGTTTCAGGATTCTTTGGGTGTAGTCCTAACAGTGCAACCACTGGATCAAAAATCAATTTCATTTTTACTTTTTTGAGGGAATTCCATGCTGCTTTCCATAGTGGCTGCACCAGTAAAGACCTTATTTCTAAACACAGTCACAGTTTTGTGGTTAGGACTGCAACCAGTAAGGAATGAATAAGAAACAAGAATATTTATGGAAAACTTAGGTTAGTGCTCTAGAATAAATATGGGAATTTAAGGGAAGATGGGGAACTGATTCTAGAAGGTAGGTCTCAGAATGCAAAGAGTTTTGTAAACAAAAAAATGACTCTCAATACAACGGCACCATTTAAAAAGTAATATGCAGAGTGAAAAGGTGCTAAAGCCTAGCCAAAACTTCTTGACATGCAGGAACCCTGAAACAAGATACAGAGCAAAAGGACCCCAAAACAGACGTTTCCCCCCAACCCAAGGCTGGGGAGTGGGGGAAGGGAAGAAATAGATGATATTGCATTTAAGATAGTTTGCCTCACGAAAGGGCAAGCTGATAGCTAGGTAATACCTCTGCTACAGCCCCCGGGCAAAAGGTGTGTGGCAGCTTTCCGAATGTACCAGGATTCCTGACAGGTGAAGGTCCCAGGATCTTGAGTCACTCTTGCCCCGAGTGAAAATGGCAGCTGAGAGAATGTAAACAAGACAGAGAAAACTGGCAAAGGGAGCTCACTGTGGGAGGAGTGGGAGACGAGGTCACAGAGGAAGTTCCAGATCAGGGTTTAAAGGAAGCGCCCTCGTGTAGCAGCCGTGTGGGAAGCCACAAGCAATTATGCAGCTCATCGGGCATTTCGGCCCGGGCCAGTAAAGACGCAGGCATGCTGCTGTTTCTGTTACAAAGCCCCTCAGCGCATGGCTGTGGGGATGGGGGAAGGAAATAACACAGCTTTTAAGGTACTTGGCATATCTGGCTGATGGCTAGCTTCTTAGTTGTGCAGATGTGGCCACTGCCCCGCACCAGGGAGGTAGGTGGAACTGTGACCATAGAGTGGTGGCGGAGAGTTCAGGGGGTCTGCATGGGATTCCTGCAGGTGGTCACAACTGGTCACCTTACGCACTGCATCACAGGCTATGGTTAAGGTTTAAACAGGAAAGGTCACTCGACAACATGCAGTTTGGAAGACTGCAGAGGGACCCCACCATGCCACCATGGAGTCTGATGGGAAGAAGGGCTCCCGTCTGCCGGAAGAAGCGCAATGGAAGGAACGCGATCGGGGAGCAGGTTGTAGGAGACACATAAGAAGAGGCAGCTCTGCGGTTTGCAATCCAGATCCAGCCGTGCGGCCTGGGCTAGTGAGAGAGCAGGCACGCTGCTACTTCGATTGTGTCCGTTCCAGCTGACTCCGAAGCCACCAAGGATGCTGCCTTGCAGACCCAGACTCTATCTGGACTTTCAGGACTCCAGACATATGGAGAGGACACTCTCTTAGGACCTTTGCCTTTCCTGGACTTCACCATGATCCAGAGCAACACAGCACATGTATCCCTGGACTATATAACACAGAGGCTGAGAACAGTGTACCCAAGACCTTGAGGGAGAGAACTTCCGTGAGAGGATGGCAACTTTAAAACCCATGAGTGTGCCTTCCTAAGGGACTAGAGAACTATTTGTGCAGCCAGCTTAAGCATAGGTTTAAAGTTGGGGAGCTGCTGGGCTTGGTTTTCGTTTATAGCCTTCAGGGGAGCAATGAAAATGCTGGGTCTCAGGGAGAACACGGCTCTGAGCAGGTGTGCGCCCAGCCCCCTGCCAAGGTTTCAACACTGCCAACCAATTAACCTCTCATTTCCATTGCTACTTTTTGAATGAAATGCAAATAAAATATACTACTATGTCAGTACGATCATTTTTCACTCGGTACATGTGAACTCATGTCAAGTTTTGACATGTCAAAGATTTGAAAAAGGAAATATTCATATATAAAAATAAATCTTAAAGTGGAAAATGCTATGAAAATATTAATAATAAAATTTCCCTTTGCACACTGGGTGGGTAGCTTCGTTGATTAGAACATTGTCCCGTACACCAAAAGGCTGTAGGTTCGATTCCGAGTTAGGGCACATACCTAGGGTGTGGGTTTGATTCCCGTGGTTCTCTGTGAGGGCGCATACACATTTCTTCCTGCCCTCTCTCCCACTCTCTCTTCCATTCTCTGTAAAATCAGTAACTATATCCTCAGGTAAGGATTAAAAAAAGATACGTTTTGCATGGATGTTCTATAAGATGGTATTTTTTGTAGACTTGTTCTTTTCTTTTACTTTTTTATATTCTTTTTTAGGGTTTTATTTATTTTTGGAGAGAGTAGAAAGGATGGAGTAAGAAAGGGAGAGAAAATATTATGCACAAGAAATAAATCGATTAGTTGCCTCTCACATGACCCCAACAGGGGACCTGGCCCATAACCCAGGCATGTGCCCTAACTGGAAATCAAACCGGTGACCTCTTGGTTTGCAGGCTGGCACTGAATCCACTGAGTCACACCAGCCAGGACAATTTTTTATATTTTCTTCATCACCAAAACATAAAATGGACTTATCTATTTCTCACCTGGTAATTAATCATTGGAACATATGCAGCTAGTTGAAAATAATTGTGTAGGGTATTTGAAGTGGTCAGTTATTCTGAGTTCTATCCTCAATCCTACATAATATTTCCTTCATTCGGACAAAAGTCCACTTTGTAAAATTTTAAGTCAAATTTCATATTCAGTTCTCATATTTTTAACAGAAGAATGAAATAGAAAAAGTGCTTACACAAGGAACTTTTCTCTAGGTCACTTCACCCAATGATTGTATTGTTATCTACACAAGGGTCATTTCACATAAGAAATAAAATCTCAACTCTTGCTCTCTAACTGTCCCCAGTGACCAGCTGCTCCGGTAGTGTCCTTCATCCATAAGCCTTAATACTCACAATCTGGTCACTTCTTGGGAGTCTACAGTGCCCCCAGGACAGAATAAAAAGCCTGGCACTATTCCACTTGACATAATTGCACTCTTCTAACTTGACACTCCCTTATACTTTCAATTATGCGGAACACTTCAGTCTATCAAATACTTATGTGCCAGTTCCATTTGCTATACTCAGGTTTGTTCTTCACCTTCATGACAGGCAAAGTTTGCAAAGTCTGTGAATTTACAGCCTTCAAAATTCTATGTAAATGCAAACCATCATCAGTCTTATCACAGATCTGACTTTCACTATTTATGAAGACTCTCAGTGCTGCTTCTATAATGTTGGTAGTTTACCTGAAATAGCATTTGGGCATTGTCCAAAATTTTGTTGTCAAGTGACCTTTCCTGTTTAATAGAAAAGATAAAAAATTTTATACCAAAGAAAAAGAATCTTGATTGATTGATGGTAACAGAAGGAGAGTGATGAAAATGCACCACATAATGCCGGAAAGGGGCCATGCATCCCCCTAAAACCTCCTGCTTTCTAGTCATTATGCCAGATAACAAAAGTCAGACTAGCTCACAGGTGAATTTACTCTTACATGTTTTCAATTCAAAGGAAATAACTGTGGATCTAATGTCAAAATTTCAGCAATAGGTTTCTGGTTTCACAAAATAACATAGCAGCATTGAATCATATGGCTATAATATATGAGCTATCTGATACTTCATTTCGAACACCTGCACTTTAAAATGCACAGTGACCCTTTTTGTTAAAGTTAATTCTCCCAACAACCTTTCATAGGAGTGTTTGGGTCACCACTGACTACAATGGCTAACAATGATCTTGCTTTGCTTTCTGTGCAGCGTTTTTATAATACATACTCTGTAATCAGATAAGTACAGTGCAAATGAACCACTTTCTTTTGTTCTTTATGTCACGTCTGAAGATCTTCTCCTTCCAGTTAAATCATAAAGTCCTTAAGCTTTACATCTATAGTTTATTGTTTAATGGAATTTAAGGCACAGGGTACGCATTACATAAATGCTTACAGATGAAAAGTATCTGGCCTTGAGATTTAACTGATTTGAGTCATCATAGCTAGGTAATGGGAATACAAAATCAAATTGGAAGTTGTCAGGCTCAGAGTACAGTCAGCTTTTCTACTTGTTGCAGAATTGCTCCCTAGAGAGGAGATTGGTCCTGAGCATCCTCTTTGGACCTTTGTCCCACCTTTCTGAACAGAATCTATCAAGAAGCAGGGCATGCTATTTCAATTTCCCAAAATAGCTTTACTGATCTGAGAATGAACCGGATTTTATTATTTCTTGTAAACTTGGGGTGAGAGATAAATCTGATGAATACATACATTCACAGTACCAGTGAAGGTTCATTCCGACTGGTTAGGAAATCCACTCTAAGGCAGGCACAGAGCAAAGGCACACTTAGGTATGAAGCAACATAGAACCAGTCACACTGCAACCAGCAGCTCCATCTCAGTGCTGACCACTTACTGCACTTTAACCCTCATGCCAACTGCTAGGCTGCCAGCCATGTCTCCTCTTCCCATAGAACAGTGCCTGGCAAACAACCAGTGGTGAATACACATTTAGTGATTTCCGTTGCATTGTTTGGTAGCATATAAACTTTCTACTAGGTTTACATATTTATTCAAGGAGGTGTAATGTGGAAACAGCAGCAATCACATGGGAGCCTGAGTAGTATCCGTTAGGAAGACTATATAGGATGTTGCAATTTCAGAGAAGAATCTGGTGTGGGTAGCAGCTTGGACCATAAAGAAACTACTGAGAATAAAAGCCCAGGAGGGGGAAAGTTAGTTTACAAAGGGCCTTTATTCATGAGAATACGAGGATGCAGCAGATTAGACAGGGAAGTAGTTTTTAGATGTAGAAAGAAGCACTTCAAATCCTTTACTCGTGTAGTCTTTGAAGTAAGCCCATGAACTCGGTATTGCTCTCTCTCTTATAAAGCTAGGAAGTATGTTTCCGAATGAAAAACAACAACAAAAAAAAAACCCATAATTCACAAACAGGTCTTTCTTACCTCAATACTGATTACCCTTTTCCTAGCTGGTACGGAAATAGAGGAAATAGAGGGCAATGTGGAAATAAATGTCCCGGAAAATGTTGTCAAGAGAAGGGGCTTACTGAGCAATTTCCAAGGGAGGTAACTGAGAGACTTGTATGCAAGATTAAGTATCTTCTCAGTAATGCAAAAACTCTGAAACATCTGTCCAGGATTCCTATTAATATAAGGAGATTGCTTTGTTCTATCTTTCTTTTAAGATTTTATTTATTTATTTATTTTTAGAGAGAGGGGAAGGGAGGGAGAAAGAGAAGGAGAGAAACATCCATGTATGGTTGCCTCTCCAGCGCCCCCTACTGGGACCTGGCCGGCAACCCAGGCAAGTGTCCTGACTTGGAATCAAACTGCGGCTACCTTTTGGTTCCCAAACCGGTGATCAATCCACTGAGCCACACCCCTCCCCAGGTGGCTGGAAATAGGGAACAATTAGTTTAACAAAGTCCAAAGGGGTAGTGGGTGCTCGGGACACCGGGAAGTTTCAGGTTTTACATGTTGTATTGTGAAAAACCTGAAAAACCCCAAACCTGAAGATTCCTCATGGCTGATATGTAAAGAGCCTTGGTTGCAAGTCCAAGTCAGTGGTTTTGACCCTTGTGTTTTAACTCTTGAATCACCTAGAAACTTCTGGATTCCAGTACTGGAGATTCCCATTTTAACTTGTCTACATTCTACCACTACTTGCCTGAAACTCAATTTTTGTTTCTCTTTTTTGTTTTTGTTGTTTTTAATTCCCTTGGTGATTAGCACCTAAAGATGCCAGTTGTCAGAAAAACTGACAATCCTCCCCCTCCTCATGAGAGAAGATAAATTCATATCTTAGAAATAGAAAAAAAAAAAAAGAATACAGTCTTTGAAGTATAATATCTAAAACTTATTTAAAGACTCATACTAGGACCAAACAGAAGTGGGGTTCAGCTGCCCTCCCTCTGTCACCCATCGGCAAATCTGGAGGCAGAGATTTGGTAAGCAAAGGAAAGGTCTTTTATTCAAAGCTGCACCATCTGGGAGGATGGGGGGCTCCGGCCTCACTTTCCTTCGTTTTGCTTGTGTGTGTTCTTCGATTTGGAACATTTTAATCTTTTTTATTAAGTATTACAATAGAAATGGAATCAACAGCTAATGGAGTGCTTGGTGCTAAAAGAGAGGAACTTAGCAACTGGTTTGATATAAGAAACTTAATTTTAAAAACATACTTATTCTAACTGTGTATCAAACAATCCTAGACAGATAGCTCCTTATTGATGACATGAAAGTCACATTGTAGCCATCTGACATCGGAATGTTTGGCCAATGTTTGTATGCTTTGCTTTGTTTTGTTTTTCCTTGCAAGACATTATTCGAGTTTGAATTCTGCCAAGAGTATCACAACTTACTTATTTAGTTTTTGGTGGTTTAATTTTGGGAAATCAGCAGATCACAAGAAACATGGAGGCTTTGGTAATGAGTACTTAGGTTTGCAATTTACGATATAGAATCCAGTCCATCCCTGAGGATGAATATGCTCTGCGTAATGAGAGAAAGCTCAACCAAGATAGAAGCAGACACTTGGTTTTGTTTGCTTTGAGAAGCTCTACTAACCAACCATTTGCCAGATTTATTCATTCCTCCTGATTGTTGGATCTTGCTGTTGTTTATGTGTTTGTTACTATTAGCAGATTTCTTTTTTAAATTCTCTCACTGTTGCCATTATGTTGCTGCCTACCATCCCTCAGGAATGGACTCCAGCCCCCAGCAGAGGAAATGGAATTAAGGCAGAATTGAGGAAGAATGTAACTACTTCTTTCTTACTGAAACACAATTTGTTCCCTTCAACTGGCGCTATGGAGTTAGGGAGGACTGCTCCATGAAATAATTGTGGTACTATTCAAATCCAGAGTTTCAGGGCTAACTTTTTGTAGGAGGTAAAGAATAAAGCATCTTGTAGCTTACATGCCAACATTATACCAGTTTTGTTGAATACATTTCTTCATATTTTAATCCCATATGGTAAATGATCAAAACATATTTGCTTATTGAGGATTTTTCTGAGTAATACTTTAGATAGCTAGATTGTTCTCTGTTTTGCTAAGAAACTAGCATTTAAACCTTCCCACTACGATCAGAGAAATCTATTGAAAGCTCTTTAACAACATTCATGTTATATAAGGGATTGTTTTTTAAATAATGTTTGAAAATGAATACGCTGCAAAGCAGAATTAATCAGAAAATCAAAAACTAAACCCCATGTAAGTCTGAATATATGAAGTCATCTCCACTGTAAAGATACATTCATTGTTTGAATTTTAAGTTCTAGATGTCCAGGGGAAAAGTATTGTGGACAAAAAGGATTTGGTTTTAGTCCTTAGTCTGCCCGAAAGTTGGTATATTTTATTAGCCAAGCTGTATAATCCATTTACCTCAGTTTCTTCCTTCAATTAGTCATCATTTACTGTGTGCACAATAAGGCCATTAGAGTTAATGTCAGGGAAGAATGTATTTGATAAATATTAAGGAGGTGAGTTGGATAGAGGGGAGCAGTCAAAGGAAGAGAAAGGAGAGAAAACCAAGAGATACCACAAACACACCAAATTGTGGTTTTACTCTGAAGAAGTTGGGAAGAAAGTGGATGAACATAACAAAAGGATGACTTCATTTTTAAGGTGTACCTCTGGTTGCAAAGTAGAAAATGGTTGCAATAAAGGGATAAAGCAAAAAAATGGGGCATAGAGACTCGTGAAGTTATCTTTTAGTAGAATGAAAGAAATGATGGCAGCTTGGTCTACAGTATATGCAGCAGAAACAGAAGAGGGTAGATTAGGGTATATTTTGAAGGTAGAGCCATTAGAATTTGCTAATGGATTGGGTAGTTTATGAGAAGTACATGAGAGGGATATTTCCCAGGCTTTTGCTGTCAGGAGCTCAAAGTGTTGAAAACCAGTCGTGAGATGGTAAGATGAGAGGAGGTGGTTTTAGAAGCAACCTCAAGACTTTCATTTTAAACATGTTAATTAAGAGACGCTTACTAAACATCCAAGTGCAACTTTTGGATAGTAAACTTGATATAAGCCTGGAACTTAGAGAGTAGTTTGGCTCTGAGACACAGTTTCGAGGTACGTTAGCATGTAGGTAGAATTTACACTCATGACATAGGATAATACCACTTAGAGAGTGAGTATGGATAGAGAAGTTCAAAAACTAAGCCCTGGAGCATTCTGAGGGTGAACAGTTAGGTAGGAGAAGCAAGGCCAGCAAAGGGCATCCAGGAAAAACAGATGGTGACATGGGGGGAAGAGTCTTAGAACACTTTAGGGGACAAGTGATGAAAGGATTTCAAGAAAAAGAGGCTTAACCTCAACAGCTATGGACCAATAAAAATAAGATACGCAAAACACAAAAACATCATGACCTGTAATCGTCAGGAGAAAAAATAAAAAGGCATAGAGATCCAAAAATGACAGAGATAATGTATGAAGGCAGAGGAAAGAAGATATAAATAATGGAAGAGACAAATAGAAAACATAGACTAAAATGGTATATTTAAACCCCAAAATATCACTTTTAATCACATTAACAGTGAACAGTCTGAATACACTAATTAAAAGATTGAGGTTGACCTGGCCAGGTGGCTCAGCTGGTTGGACCATAATCCCTTATTCCAAATGGTTTTGAGTTTGACTCTTGGTCAACACAGGTACCTAGATTGCAGGTTTCATCCCCAGTTGGGATGTGTACAGGATGTAGCTGATTAATGTTTTTCTCCCTCTCTGTCTTTTTCTCTCTCCCTCCCACCTCCCTCCCTCTCTGTTTCCTCTTCCTAAAAATCAATACAACAAGAGAAAGGTAGGGCTTATCAGACAGGGGAAAAAGCAAGACGGACCAATTTGCTTCCTAAAAACATACATTTTTTAAATAACAAAAGAGGAGTTAAACACTAAAAATCACACCAACCAAAGCAAAAAATGTGGTGAGATAAACATTAGATAGTGGACTTCAGGACAAGGAATAATAACTAGACTAATGAGGGACATTTTGTAAAGATAAGAGGATTAATTCTGGCAGAAGACAATTTAATCCAAAATGTTCGAAACACACAGGGTAAAACCTGACAGAACTGACTGGAGAAATGGATGAATCTTCAGTTGTAGTGGGAGATGTTAACACTGCTCTCAGCAGGTAACACAGCTAGGACAGGAAGACAAAATTAAATAAGGAGAGAGAAAACATGAACTACATCAGCCAACAGGACACAGCTGACCTTAATGAAACTATAGTAGGTGGCACAGTGTCCCCCATCCTCCGAAATTCATGTCTACCTGGAACCTCCCCATGGGAATTTATTTGGAATGAGTCTTTGAAGATTAAGGTAAGAATCTTCTGTTGAGGTTATCCTGGATCAGGGTGGACCATAAATGCAATGACACTGTACTTATAAGACTAAAAGAAACAAACCACCATGATGAAGATGATGTTAAGACAGAGGCACAGAGTGAAAATATGCTTCTACAATCCAAGGAATACCAAGGATTGTGGGCAATCACCAAGAAGTAGAAGAGAGGTGGTGTGGAATGGATTCTCTCCCGGAGTCTCTGGAAGGCACAAACTCTGCAAACACTTGATTTCAGACTTCTGGCCTCCTAAATGGTGAGAGAATGAATTTCTGTGCATTAAGCTACTCCGTCTGTGACAGTATGTTACAGCAGCCCTAAGAAACTAATACATGAAGCCAAGGATGGTGTAATACACATTCCTTCCAAGTGCATGTGTACCTTTCACCAAAACTGAAAAGTCTTGATCATTCCAAAGGCATTGAGATCATATACACAATCTGCCCAGGCTTAAACAAAGTTCATAGAAATGGGCTACAGAAAGATATTTTGAAATTACAAATATTTTTAAATTAACGAACTTTAAATAAATCATAGGTCAAATAAGATATCACAAGGCAAATTGAAAACCCCCTGAACTGAGTGAAAATAAAAATGCAGCATGATGTCTGTGGAGGCAGTTAGAACAGTAATTAGAGTTACATGTTTTGTTAAATGCTTCTAACAGAAAATGAGATCTGAAATCAATTACTTAAGAATCCATTACAAGAAACTAGGAGACTATGAGCAAATTAAATTTGAATAAGTAGAAAAAAGAAAAAATTAAAATAAGAGAAAATGAAATAGAAAACACAGAAAATATAGGTAAAATACTAATTAAACCAAAAGTGTAGTTCTTTAAAAAGAATAAAAACATTTACAGAGTAGACAAAAGTAGGTTTATAGTTGTGAGTATATAGAACAGTTTGTTTTTATTTTATTAGTGATTGCATTATTTATTTGTGTTACAACTGTAAGCTTTTTACCTCGTTAGAATTATCAAGAAAAAAACAAAAGTGACATAAATTATTAACATTAAAAATAGGAGAAACCCTGGCTAGTGGCACAGCGGATAAGGTGCTGGCCTGCAAACCCAAAGGTCACTGGTTCGATTCCCCAGCCAGGGCACATAACCAGGTTGCAAGCCAGGTCTCCAGCCAGGTCTGTGGCTGGAGGCAGGTGAAAGGTAACCATACATTGATGTCTCTCTCCCTCTCTGCCTCTTTCCCTTCCTCTCTCTCTGAAAAATAATAAATCTTTTAAAAAAAGTAAAAAAAAAAAAAAAAAAAAGGAGAGATTTACAGGCCCTTCAAATATTACTAGGATAATAAGGGAACAATTAATGCCAATAAGTTCAACAATTCCACATAAAATTGATAAACTACTTGCAAGATACAAATTACCAAAACTGACTTCAAGTAACATAGAAAATCAAAGTAGCTGTCTAGCTTATCAACAAAATTGATTTTGTAATGAATTACTGCATGTAAAGAAAACTCAAGACACGTATGAGTTTTACAAAACATTGTTAGAGAGGAACAATATAAATCCTACACAAACTCTTACCTCAACACATAAATAAACATAGTACAATCATAATACTCAGCAATACAAAATCAACAAACTATTAATCATGCAAAAATATGGACCAATCTAAAAGCATTTTGCAAATGCAAGAAGTCAGACTCCAAGAGACTATCCCACAAGATTTCATACACGAAACTATAAAAATAAGATAGGAGTAGTAGAACTCAATAATTAGCAATTAACCTTAAACTGTAAAATTCTATGAATCAATGGACATTTTATTAATTTTCCATCTAGTTATATTTTTATTTCTTATGAGGCTCTATTTATTTACATTAAAATATTCCTGCTATTCTTGTAATGCTATTCCATTTCCAATTAGTGATTGTCTTTTTCTCTCTTCTATATAAATTCCTAACTATAGGAACTGACTTATTTTTAATAAATTAAATCATTTTGCATACATGGACCAAAAACATTGGTATTTGGGTGTAATTATAATTATTTGGGAATAATAAAAATATTTTGGATTTAAAAAATAAATTTGTAGCCCTGGCTGGTGGCACAGTGGATAAGGTGCTGGCCTGTGAACCCAAAGGTCACTGGCTCAATTCCCAGCCAGGGCATATAACCAGGTTGCAAGCCAGGTCTCAGGCCAGGTCTTTAGCTGGAGGCAGGTGAAAGGCAACCATACATTGATGTCTCTCTCTCCCTCTCTGCCTCTCTTCCTTCCCCTCTCTGAAAATAATAAATCAAATCTTTAATAAAAATAAAACACTTTAATAAATAAATAAAAATGTTAAAAAATAAATTTGTTATTTGGTTTAATTAAATATAAACTTAGATTTTAATTCTATATCTTGATACTGTGTACGGAGTGGGCAAAAGTAGGTTTAAAGTTGTTCATATGGAAAATAATACAATAATTAATAAATAATAGGAGAATAAACTGTGTTTTGCACACTCACAACTATAAACTTATTTTTGACCCACCACTGTATACATATTTATGTATATGTAATAGAGATATAATTACTTTACTTTCAAAGATTTAGGTAAAACTTTTCCCCCACATATTATTATGTCTATTTGTATTTATTCTCATGTGACATGTTTGTTTATATGACACCCACATTTGAGAAAGTTACGCATATTTATATTAGAATAAAATAACCTATTTTTTCTTTGAACATTTTTTCTAGTAGCCCCTAGGTAAAAATAGATGGAGATATTTAAATTGTATTTTATTTGTTTAATGAACAAAAATTTAAAAATATATGAGCATTTTTCACAATTTTTCACCTTGTGGTTGTAAGTAAATGTTGGCATTAAGTTTTGAGCTATTTAGATCTCTTATCAAATATAGAAGAAATTAGAAAGCTTTGTTTAATCTAAACATGAGTTCAGATATATTCATTCTTATACCTAGAAAGGCTGAAATTTTCTTCCACAATAGGTTTTCTAATCATTTTTCACATTGATTGGCTTCAGACCAAAACAGAATTAAAAGTTATGGAGTTTCACCTGTACACACATTTTTTAAACAATATATCCAAGTTTTGCTGAGCTTTGGAAAGTATGCTGAAGGTTTATTTTGTGTTCAGGGCAAAGGTTGAGTTCTTTCTTATTACCAACTATTTTTCTACCTCAATCTTTTCATGAAACAAGAGGCAGAAGGCCCTTCAGAAAATCATAGCTTTGCAGGAATACAGAATTACAGGTAGGCCTTAGGAGAAATAAAAGTTGATAGCAGGTGACCTTATTTACATGCACATGCTATCAAATAATACTGCTCTAGGTTTAATGGCTTAGTGGGAATATGATTTTTCCTTTAAATCCTGAGAGCATATTCTTGCAACAGTTATGGATAGGGAGAGAGTTAGGTGGGCCCCTCCTCCACCTCGGTTCTTGGCTTGCCTACAAGAGAATAACTCAAGCAAGAGACAAACAGGTATAGTAGAAATGAGATAGCAAGTTTATTTGTGAAACACATACTAGCACAGAGCTGTAAGCAGGCAAGTCTAAATGCCCTACCATATAGAAGAAAGAAAGTTGTAACTAAGTTTGTGTTTGTTCTATACACTTGAGCCGAGGCAACAAGTGGACACTTTGTTCATCTAAGTACTCTGACTACCAGGGTTCAGGGGTTATATACCTTAATTAGTTTTTAGTTTCCCCTTCTTCTTCTCCTCCTAAACCTTGGGAATAATGTACAGCTACAAAGGCTTTCTTTCTCTATTAGTAAAGGCTCTTTCTCTTAGTGAAATTATTACAGAGGCCCTCTTTCCCAGCATAGACCCCCTCTTTTTCCTGTGTTATTCCCACTCGTGATGTTCAGAACACCTGAAGATCTTAGTAAGGTTGTTACAGACACCCCTTTTCTCAGCAGTCTCAGAGACTGTCTCGCCTCCTGCGCTATTTTGCTTGTAATGCTGTGGACAGCTGGCAGTCTTTTCAAACCAGGATGGGTGGGTCTGCGGATGTTCCAGGACCATGGGGCCTCTAAACAAGCAGACTTTGCTGAGACAGGCAGTTTCTTCCTCCACCCCAACCCTCATTGGTTTTCACAGTCAGGAACAGTGTTAACTCCTTCCCAACTCCACATTGTGTCCTCTCCACCCTGGTCTGCCTCTCCTACATGTCAAGATGATTATTTCTTCTTTTTATCTTTATTTGTTAGACCTCCATGCAGCTCAATTTTTCTGGAACTTCTGGTTGTCTCCAGTTTTGAGGGGGATTTAAATTCTTTCTTAGTTGTGGAGGGAGAGGCAGCGAGTCTACCTACACCTCCATCTTGGCTGGAAGCCTCTCTACATTTTTTCAGTTAAAGCTATTCATATTCAATATTATTCTGTATTAGTTTAAGGTGTACAGCATAGCTGTTAAGACAGTCATATACTATACAAAATGGTCCCCCTGATATTTCAAGTACCTACCTGGCCCCATTCATAGTTATTATATTATTAACTATATTCCATCTGCTATAATTTATAACTGTTTCTGTTTTGTTTGCTTATTTTGTTTTTTAGGTTTTACACATAAGTGAAATCATATGATACTTATCTTTCTCTGACTTACATGAATCTTCAACATTTAAGACCAGACCTTATAGTAATGAGTTTAGGTAATAGTATGTTTAATCTAAAAGTATATAGGAATTTAAAATTAATAAAAATAGAGTCCTAATTATAGCTTATAAATAACTCCAAAAATTTTTTAAATTTGTTATAATATTGTTTTGACTAATTGCAACAATTTTAGAAGATATAGGCATGTTGAAGGACAACTTGGATTGGAAAAAGTACATTCTTAAGTGCAAAGTAATTCTTCATAAACTATAGCCATACCAAAGATCCACAGGCTGAAACAATCAGTTGAAAATGTTGCAGATCATTTAGACATGCCTCGTTTATTTCTCTATTGATTAAGATAATTACCAATACTCTGTACCTCATTCATTTAGTATGAGGCTTAAGTAGAGCAGACCTATTAATAATTTGTGATTTGAAGATAAAGTTGCTCAGCTCAGTAAGTATGAAATATACATATATACTGCCAGGAATTAATTACTCTGATTACTGTTTTCTGAAGCATATTCCTAGGAATCCTAGTCCAAAGAAATGTTCCTATAGTCAAAATAAATTTCAAGCTGCAGGCCTGGATGTGCAAGGCCTGCAATTTTCTATACTTTTAATAAGCATAATTCTAACATGAGCCTCCATTCCAGCTAATTATAGAAATGCAATTTCAATCGCTGAAGAACCCTGGGGTTCATCTTGCATGGGTTGTCATTGTCTACCCAAGGTAATACCTTCTGAAGTGTCCTTTGTCTTTCTAGCATTTGATGATTAGGCCAGGCACTGCCTCATCATGTCCTGGGTAAGGCCTGTTTGCGCTCAGTGCTGGGTCCCTATTGGTCTTAGTTCTGTGAGAAACATTCTTCTGCTGATGTGCATGGAGCTAGGGCACGATCTGTTAGCTGTTACTTCCCAGTTCTCTATATTTCCCCTTTGACAACGACTCTTCTCTATCCAGTTCTGAAAAACAAAGTAAGTTTCCAAGGAGTAGGCATAATCATAGTGGCTGTCTTAAAATTAAGAATCCAACCCCTTTTCAAGTTGGCACTCTTCAAACTTATTACAGGACACTGTAAATCAATAAAAAACAAACCGTGACTAGATGGCTTATTTGGTTGGAGCATTGTCCTGTACATGGAAAAGTCACTGGCTTATTCCCAGTCAGAGTATGTGCCAAATTTGCTAGTTCAATCTCCAATTCAGGCACATGCAAGCAGCAACTAATCAGTGTTTCTCCTTCACATCAATGTTAGGTCTCTCTCTCCCTTTCCCACCCTCTCAAGTGAAAATAAAACAAGTTAAAGATACAAAAGGAAAAAGGAACCACCTATTAGCAGCAATCAGAACCAGTGTTCCCTGGAACACAGCTTGGAAAACAGCTGCATTCATCACTGAAATAATGTGGTTGCAGTAGAAACACTATTCAACTTTTTGCAGCTGTTTAAAAGCAAGGGGGAAAACTATATTATGGTTTAAACAAAGTTAGCAAATTATCCTGACATACAATAATATCCATTAAAAATTCTTAGCTCTTAGATGTTTTGTTGTTGAAAGAAACATTTCAAATAGGTACTCAGTGGACAGAATAGGACATTTTATTCTAAGTCTAAATTATGTAATTTTGAAGTAGTGTTCCAGTTTCAGGGAAGTAACTACAGTCTTCACCATAAATATGATACCATTAATAGGTAACGAATGTCCTTTGCAACAATCTCTAGAGAAGGAGCAGTTTGATTGCACCTGAGGCCCTGCTCCGGAGTTTCATTAGGCTTATAGAAAGACCTCCTAGACAGATCTCAAAAGCCTAACACATTTTCAGAATTTTACCTTTTTGGATCTAGTCCGCAATTATACAATCCTCTTAATGTATACCTTTTAGTTATTAATGAAGTTTTAAAATTTCCTACAGGAAATTAAATAGTAGATAAGTGTATATTATCATTAAGAAGTGTTAGTATGCATTCAAGAATCAGCATCTTATTAAATTTTATGCCAAAATCAATGGTCCTTGGGAAATAGTATATCCATTATGGCATGACAATTATCTTATGAATCTCACTGTACGTCTATAAGCAAAATAAGTTACATACGTTATAATTCCATTTCACCTATACATTTGAAATTTTTCTGATTTATGAAAGGTTTTTTAAAAATAGAATAAAAAGATTCTCATATTTGTAAGTGTGATAATGGGGGAAGGATGTCTTTATTTGTGTTCAGATAGCAAATGATATTTGAATATGTTAATATTCTCTTCTTCAGAATGGAGAATCTGCAACAACGAAAACTTAAGAACAGTGCAAGTAATCTGAGAAACACATAAACACAGGGATTACATGGATCGAGACAAATTCCTAGATGACATGGCAGGATAAATATTCTTCATGCCATTAAAGTTGTATAAACTTTTAAAATTTCACTTGTACACAATTGATGGATATTGAAATATTTGGATTGTTACTATTGAACTTATGTTTTTAAAGATAGGATCTCAACATGAAAATATTATTGTATTTTAAATATTAAATTGATTTAAAATATGGGAGAAACAAACTCATAGGTACAAGGAGCAAAGTGAGGGTTGCTAGATGGGAGAAAGGTTAGGGGACTGGGAAATGGTGAAGGGATTAAGATGGGCAAAAGAAGAGTTACAAAACAGTCATAGGATGTAAAGAGCAGCACATGGGAGTCAATAATATAATAACTATGCATGGTGCCAGGTGTGAACTAGATTTATCAAAGGGATCACTTCATAAATTTTATAAACGCATAACCACTCTGCTTTATACCTGAAACTAATAGAAAATAATACTATAATTTAAAAATAAAAATTAATTAGAAAAAGTAAACTACAGAAAAATTAGACTCTATAATCCCTATGACTTTATTGTTCCTAGATAGAATGCTAATAAAATGTGAAATTGTAAGATGCACAGTTTTTAAGTCACTCTCGCTGGTGACATGGAGAGCAGGTCAGAAATCAAGCGCTCCCTCTTTTTGGCTACTTGTCATTTGGCAAGGAATTTAATTATGTGCTTCAAATTAATCCATCTGTAATAAATGTCTTCTGACAAAATGTTATTACTTTATCAATATAAAACTCTTGTAACATGTTGCATTCAAAGTCCTCCTGAAGTGTCAACTGCTATACACTCATCTGAAGTTTTGATCTATTGTCAAACTATCAGCCTGCTATGCGCTAAAGTCTATTTGAGTGCTAAAATTTGAGGTTTATCCATGTTTGACCAAACATTGATAATAATAAAAGCATGTTTTTAGATAATGGTCTTGGGTAGTGTTTGGTTTGCCATCAGTGAGAACCATTGGATGCTTCTGGAAATAATATTTTAAAAAGGCAGACATAACCATAAATGCTATTATTCTAAAATGGCAAAATCAATACCAATTTGAATGATTGTGCAGAAATCTTCTTTGGGCACCTGTCCATCTCTGCATTGATGATCAAATAGCGACTCAAAAGTAATGTAGAATAAACTTCTCATACCATAAGAGCTCTCAGAATGAAAATTGAAGGCCTTAACCTCAGTCAATGCTGGCAATAGAAATGGATATGCAGGTGCAAAGACGGAGTTCCAAAATGCCAATGAATTTCAAGACTCCAATGTCACCTAGTTAATTTCCTAAAAATCTTCTTAGTGCAATGTGGATTTCTCTCTACCAAATGTTATTTTGATGGTGAAGCTTTATAACATGGTGACAAGCTCTAATGGTGCAAAAAGTAAAAGCTAAGGATGGTCTTTATCACTAAAAAAACTTGAGGGTTTAAAATGTTAGATTCTTGTTATATATAAGATTTATCACTCATTCACTCTACTTATAGTTACTATTAGAAATAAAAATGATTAAATATAACACCATTATTTTCAGATTCTTTAGTTTTGAGGTAGAGATGGACTATTATTGATATAAAAATGTCAACACTTTTAATTTAACAGAGGACCAGAGATTATGTAAATGGCCTTACATATCACAGATTTAAATAATTGCAAAGATCTAATCACCGATTAAGAAATTACAAAGCTTCTGATCTTTACAATCTGCCTTGAACAAATGATAGCCAAGGTGTAATAAGAGAATTCTGAGAGTGCAACATAGTGTGCTTAAATTATTTTGATGCAAACACATGCCCGTAATATTAGAAAACTGAAACAATAATTGCATATAAATGCAAATCAAACTCTCACTTTTTGACTGGTCGTGATGTGTTACACTTTTCCAACATTTATTGTATATTTTTAAATATAATTATAAAAGAATCCATGTTCAAACATGGCAGTTGGAAGACATAAATTTTTTTTAATTACAAAAAAATCACTCATAGTGTTGCCACCAGAGATGACTACTTTGAACCCTTGAGGTGACTATTCATCAGACTCATCACAGCTATAATAAGGACAAGATAAGTGCTAAGTATTTGAGCAGCCGCAAGAACTGCATCAACCTTTTCCTCCCTGAGCAATCTGAGAGCTGGGTGTGTTCAACCACTCACCCTGATGGTCACGGGGAACTTCCTGTGGCATCTACCAGTCCCAGCGACCCTCCCCTTCCTCCTCTGAGTGGCTAGACTGCGCCTTTCCCCTCACAGCTCCAAGACTGGCAAGGAAGAAACCAGTCTTCCAGAGAGCCCTCACAGAAAAGCCAGGGTGCCAGATGCACAAACCAATGCTTTTTGTTTTATGAATAGACCTGATATAACATAAAGGGGCAAATTGCTCATATCTTTCTTACTCCTGTCTGCTCCTCAGAGATATTTCTTCCTTTCAGAAACAGCAGGTGATCCGCCATCATCCTTGGAAAGATAAAGTCTGCCCCTGACCAGCCTCCTCTATTCCTTCAGAGACAGATGTAATTAAGCCTATTGATCCAGTAATGATTTTTACTGCCCCTCACATCCCTAAATCTTATCTCACCAACTCCTACACCTTTCTAATAACTGGGAAACCTTAACCTTAACCAAGATAGCTCATGCCAAGTGAACTTCTAACCTCTACATAACAATATTTGACTAGGTTATGAGTTCAGCAAAGTCTTTTTATCCACCATTGCATAAACTCATCCGAATTACTTCCTAGAATATATAGATACTAGCAACTCTACCCACAGATTCTGACTCAGAAGATCTGAATGTAGCTAAGGAATCAGGATTTCAGCAAAGTAAGAATACTTTGATGGAAATTTACCATATACTATGCAGAGATAAGCTATTCCAAGGAAAATAAGTAACTAGAGACATCTGGCTATTTGAGTTAGAATATTAAACGCCAGTATAAAAGTTTCCCTGGGCTATTGTTTTCTCCTAAAAACTATAGGCCTACACAATTTGCATTTTAAAGAAAATTAAGACATTTTCTTTAAAAATCCTTGGGGATTTTGTTTTAAAGAAAGTAACCTTACATTGTTTATATTCTTTCAACATAGGAAGTCAAACATCTATTCTAAAGCAGGGCCAAGCATGATTAGAGAGATATATGGTAGCCAGGAGATAGATAGATAGATGTAAACCTATATAGGTATAGATATAGATATAGAAGATAAAGATATAAATATAGATATACTGTATATACTATTTACCTGCTGAAAGTGAGGTTCAGTTAGGGTCAGTTCACATACAGTTAATATAAAAGACAGTGAAAAAATATGAGTCTACGTATGTTCATTGTTATTTCTTTAAAGAAAAAGAATGTGTGCCCAAGAGGTCCCACTCAAAGATTTTTTATGGGGTACACACCCAATAAGATTTCATTGGCTCACATTGCTCGAGCTCACTAATCATTAGCATTCTTTACTCTATTTCTTAAGCTATAATAAATTATTCTGAATGATACAACACTCAATGACAAAGTAAATCAAAATTTCTATCTTTTATTATTTATCTTTTCCTTCAATAATTATTCACTGATTAGAAATAAAGATGTAATGATAGTATATGAGAGAAGATTGCAGACTGGATTGGCTGAGAACTCGTTTTCCACTGCACAGGCAAAAGGCAGTAGTTCCTCAAGCCACAAGAACAAAGAGAAAGTAAATATTTTTAAGTATCAAGTTAGGGCTAACTTCTCATTCCCAGGTTACATGTTTAGAGAAAGCTTCCTCATGCAGATTTAAGGGCATCAGAAATCAATGACAGCTTGAGAGCTTAATTTTTGGCAGGATGTTGGCCATGAGATCTTTTTTTAAAATGATGGAAATGACATACTATATTTAATAGGTTATTTTCTACCTATGGATTAACACTTTTCTTTGTTTTTAAAATATTGTGTTCTCTCGGGAAATGTGTACACATATTCCTATTTAAGTTGCTACACCAAGGAAATAAGGAGTTGAACTCAAGAAGCCTGCTAAAATAACAGACAAAGAATAGTTTTTCTCTCACATTGAAGTCCTTAGAAAAGAAACTATATTGGCTTGACATGGTACAACCTGGTCTGTACCACTGATACCACTGATGTCATCATGTGTGACAAATGAAGACTAAATAACCCAGAGTTCAAAACATGCTAATCAATAAAAAAGGTGCTCACTTATTACGCAATTTGCAAAGATTATATCTAGGAAAACAATGCTGTTCCACCAACATGTATCTCTTATAAGGAAGTTGAACTATTTTAACCTGAACCATTGTAATCTTGTTGGAGACAACAAGCAGATCACATGCACATGGACTGAATATGGAGGATCCTTTAGAAGAAACACACATCCTCAGTATCAATTACCTGGAGAAATATGAGCTATAGGAAAAAGAAGTCAAGATATCTGAGTCATGGGAAAGTGGCCAAAGATGAAAGAGAGAGAGAGAGAGAGAGAGACAGAAAGAGAAAGAGAGAGACAGAGAGAGACAGAGAGAGGGAGAGAGAGGGAGAGAGAGAAGAGAGAGCCTCCTTACTCGCTGGGAATCTTGTTATCTTTGACTTGCACCCAGAGGTTTCTAGTTATTGTTAAACAGTGCTGTCATCTGGGGGAGAGAAAAGCAGTGCCTGGCTTTGGAAGATAGGCTGAGACCTAGCTAGGGACCAATCTGGTACATGGTAAACTTGTTGATGGCATAGTAGATATCACATCACATACAGGACACCTTGAAGATGGGTGTGCCTCTACTTTCAAATAAGCTAGTACTCAATATTATTTCATACTATTAGTAGATCTGATTATATAAGCTATTTTGTACTTTTACTATTAATTTAAAATGATGATTTAACCACTGTAAGACATGAATTACCCTCTAGATATAATTCTTTTACTTAATTCCCAAGGTGTTAATCCAGAAGGATAATAATCCAAAATTTTTGCAAAAATTTTAATCATGAATTCTTTCTAGGCAACAGATTACACATGTGCCCCTATGCCTCCCAGGAAAAGGAAAAAAAAAAAAAAAAACAGGAAAAATTAGCACTGACCCTTATCTCACAACATATGCAAAATTAACTTGAAATGAACTATGGACTTAAATGTAAAAAATAAATCTATGAACATTTAAAAATAAAAAATCTTTTGACTATTAAATACTTAAAATTTTCTTTGGTTGCACACAAATAGCAGAACCATACTGGAAAAAAATCATAAATTGGACTTCATCAAAAATAATGTCTGCTGGTCTTCAGGAGAAACCATGAAGAAAGAAAAATAAGCCACAGATTGAGAGAAAGCAACGGATTGGAGTGTTAACCAAGATAAAGAGCTACTATAAATTCTTAATAAAGATAAGCAACCAATTTTTTAATGGGAAAAAAATTTGAACCAACAACTTATAAAAATGAGGTATGTGGAACAACTGGCACTCTCATGTATTGTTGGTGGAAGTGTAAAAGTTTTCCTACTGGGAAAACTTATGACAATCTCTTGTAGAACTAAATGTAAACTAACCAATGTACAATCCAGTCATGTCACTCCTAGGACTTGACTCAAGAGAAATGATAATGTGTTTATAAAAAGGGTTGAACAAGAACATTTACAGCAGCTTTAATCTTAATAGAATCCATCTGCAGGAGACTGGATAGATAAGTACTGAACAGAATATTACTCAGTAATAACAATGAATTGGTATGGCAGCATAGTCATGAATTAAATATAAAATTGAGGATACTTTATAATTGAAAAACAATATTCTGGAACCAAAAAAAAATATTATATGATACAAAAATCAAAGTGATGATTACTATGGGAGAGCTGAATTCAGCACTGATTGGGAAAAGTAATATTCTGGTTTGAAGGCAACCTAATATCTATTGATATGAGTGTGTTGCACAAGTATATGTATTTTTTCTTGCAAAAATCATATTAAAACTGTGAGCATATTAAAACCCAGTTAATTAATTTCATATAAAATTATTTGGAGGAAAGCATGCTACTCTCTGCAATTTATTCTGAAACAAAAAATAATAGTAATGAATACATAGGACAGACAAATGAATGTGATTTTTGAAAACTCACAGAGAAATGTAATGGTAGGTTGTTGATGGTGCCTGAATACATATTAACTGTAAAGTTCTTTAACATTTTCTCTATGTTCAAAAACACTCACGGTAAAATTTTTAAAAATAAACTTTACCAAAAACGATAAAAAATAAGCACATGTTGTTTACCACATTTAGCCATCAGAAAAAAATGTTCATTGAAATACAGTGAAGTATCACTGCACAACTACAAGAATGGCTAAAATTATAAAGACTGACAATTAAAATGTGTTGGGGAGGTTGTAGAGTAACAAAATTTTTTTACTTTTATACTATGATAGTAAAAACGTAAAATTATACAATCACTTTGAATAACAATTTGGCAGTTTCTTATACCATACGAATTCCAACTTCCATTTCAAACTGTTTAATCAAGATAAATTAAAACATATATCTATATCAATACCTGCATATAAATCTTAATAGTAACTTTATTTGTAATAGCCCCAAACTAGAAATAAGCCAAAGGTCCAACAACCAGGAAATGTATAAACATATTGTAATATAGTCATACAATTGAATACTTCTAAGCAATAATATGAAGTGAATTACTGATTCATGCAACATTATTAATGAATCCAAAATCATTATGCTGAAAATAAAAGCCAGACCTAAAGTGCACATTTACATAAAAGTCTAGAGTAGTAAATGAATGTATGGTTTGAGAAAGTAGGACCAGGTTATAAAGAAAACCAGTGAAGTTTTTGAGGTGACGTCTTTGTAGAAGTGTGTATATACACAGGCAGATAAATATACTTGTCAAAGTATACACTTAAACTGTGAAGTTCAAATGAGAGTATTTAATTGTAAGCAAATTATACTTTATTATAGTTGATTAAATATAAAACCACGGATTACTGTTATTAACTCTGCTGTGAAAAAGTTAGAGGCTTCCAGGCCTGGGGATGGAGTGATAAAGCAAAGGGCAGTGTCTCCTACAATGTGGGACCCACCAGCTGCTGCTGTCCTAGCTCACTCTTCTCTACCTCTCCCATGAGACGCTTGAAGGTGTGTTTAGCATAGAATGGCCTCTATCTTCACTGAGGGAAGGCCAAAAGGAGGTAAATACAATGAGATAGAAAAGCCTGTATCTAATGGCTTGACATTGGAGTTATTTTGAGTGACCATATGTTACATAGCGCAGCTTGCCCAGGTTCATTTCCTGTTTATTACTGATGTCTTGGTGTGATTACTAATATTGTCCCCTTTTACTCTAGAGAGGCATCTCAGTTCAGTCTCTAAATATTACAGTCACCTATGCTTTGCCACATGTTTAAAACTGATGGCTAGAATCATGATTAATATGAGAAATCAGTTAGCTATCCCTTCCCAAGTTTGACTATTTCTTAAATTTTTAACTTCTGTGCTCTTCTTCTCCAAAACTGGAAACACTCTTAGAGCCTAGAATTTTCTACACTGTCTGTAACTGTTTTCAAACCAATGTGTGAGGTATAAACCTCAGAACTGTACACTGAACACAGGTTGAACCTATGTCCTTGGCTCTGACCCTTGACCTGGCACTTGAGACTCTCACCTCATATCCCACCTTCTTTCCATGTAGTCTAATTGACAGCACACCTCACAGCAGAGAATGCCATCTAAAATTTATTAGACATGTCTAAAATTTTTGTCAATGTTTATTAAGGACCTTGACTATAATACTAAACTTGAATTGGAAAACAGTCCTTAAGATACTGACATGAATTTATTCCAAAAATGAGTTCACTCTATCCTTTCTAGACTTTAATAGTGTTACTGAGCAAAGCGGGGCTTGTTCACATGGCACCTTGATGTAAGGCCCAACAATTAGTGTTGAGAAAGACAGGTCTTTAATTACACTATTCCAACCTGGGGACCAGGGTGGCTGGGGGCTGGGAGCACTGCTGCCCAGAGCCCTGTCTTCCCATGACACCCAGCACTTCCCTCGCTCCCCTAAAAGGTTGTAAGCCAACCAGAAAGCCAATAGTTCCCCATTTCTTATCTGTTAGCTCTCTCCTTCAGAATCTGGGTTACGATGTCATCAGCCTCCACATAATAGTCCAGAAAAGCACATGTCGTGTTACACTGGATCATGAAGCAGTCCAGGAAAGGCACAAGTCCTAAGAAATTGTCCTCCCCGCATATGCCTCAAGTTCTAAGAATCCAGTTAAAGTCCAGGTCTGCAAGGTGGAATCCTTGGTGGCTTCGGAGTCAGCTGGAATGGGCAGCAGCGTGCCTGCTGTCTCAGTAGCCCAGGCTGCATGGTCGGATCCTGACTGCAAACTGCATAGCTGCCACTTCTCATGTGTCTCCTACAACCTGCTCCTCCATCGCGCTTCTTCTCCTGGCAGATGGGAGCCCTTCTTCCCATTGGACTCCACAGTGCCTGGTGGGGTCCCCCTACCGTCTTCCAAACCATATGGCCGGGTGCACCAAATGGCTGCTGCCTTTTGTTTAAATCCTAGCTGCAACCTGTGATGCAGAGTATAGGGACCAGTTGTGACCACCCATGCCGGCCCTGTGAGCTCTCAGCCACCACCCAGGGGTCACAGTTCCTCCCATCCTCCGGCACAGGCAGTGGCCACCACCATCTTCCTAACTTAGAAACTAGCTACCAGCCATAGACATGCAAAGTGCCTGAAAAGCTCTACTATTTCCTTCCTCCAACCCCACAACCAAGGGCTGTGGAGAATTTGGGGCATGGCCCCCCACTTTGTAACAACAGAGCTGTACAGTATATTCCCCAACTATCAGGACATACCCTCTTTCAATTGTCTGGTGTCTGTTTACATATTTTCCCCACTGTTGTTTACTCTTAGTCGCCTATCCGTGTCTGGCAGCAGTACCGGTGTGCAAGAATGGTTTGCATGCTGGAATCAATTCTAGGTACATCTGCTTGCATAAAACGAAAGAGAGACTAGGAGATAAGAAGACGGATTGCAAGGAATTTTAGTGCCCGAGGAAGAAGTACTGTACACAAAAGCACATATCTCATGCCACACGCAGAGCACATTGGAGACAAACTTTATCCAACAACAATACTGACTCCAGCAGCCCTGCTATGTGCTTTATGATTCTCACAGGAGGATTCGTTGTTCTGAAGCTCAGTGCCGTTCCGTAGTATAAAGAAAATCAAATTTATTAAGGGAAGTACTTTACCTTAAAAAGCCATGAAAACAAAATGGCAATGCACTCGGAGGTAAGTGAAGACATAGGTACAGATGGATGTACTTTGCGACCCGTTATCATCAAGTTGCAGAGCGCATTAACATCATTTCACACTTCTGCTCCGGGTACCACTCGTCTTGTATTAGCAAACATAACTGCATGTTTAACTGCCTTTTAAATGAAAACAGAAATAATCACGGAAACAATCATACTATTTGACGTTGTATTAGTATTGCATCTAGTCACCAGTGCTGGTTGCTAAAGGTTGCCGCGTAGGCGATTTGTTTGCAGTGCACTTTCATAAGTCACTTTTTAATTACAATATTAAGTCCAGCCTTAATATTAAATTGGTACAGGAAAAGAGAGCGCTCGGAAGAAACCTTACCTAATCTGCAAAATGCAATGATTAAGTGGACTGTCTTCAGCAGGGAGCCATGGAAAGTCAATGAAATTTCCCGTCAGGATTCTGCCCTTCACTGGGGAGGGAGTCAATTGCTAACAGCAAATGCAAGTGTCAGGCAGGGGCTGGGCGGAAATTGTAAAATACCAGCTGTACTTTACAAGGGCTTCTTTCTTTTCCTCACTGACGGAAGAAAAACATTGATTGGAATTATTTTTCTTATAAGATTTCATATAATTCATGCATAGTTTAGAAGGAAAATCTTTGTTTATAACTTTGGGGAAAGTGTCAGGCTTTGCCTTATTGTTTGAGTAGCTGATAAGAAAAAAAATCTAACAATAACACACAAACCCTTAAATTAAAACTCAATTGAGCTCTGGCTGGTGGTGGCACAGTGGCCAAGGCACCTGCCTGCGGACCCAAAGGTCCCTGGTTTGATTCCCAGCCAAGGCACATAACCAGGTCTCCAGCCAGGTCAGTAGCTGAGGCAAGTGAAAGGCAACCATACATTGATGTCTTTCTCCCTCTCTGCCTCTTGCCCATCCCCTCTCTCTAAAAAATAATAAATAAAATCTTAAAAAAAAAAACTCGATTGAGAATGAAAAATGATCCTATAACCCCAAAGCCCCCCCCCCCCATAATATGTTATTGCTTTAATAAAAATCTGTATCCTCCACCTGACCTGTTTTTCCTTTGGTAGAGATTGTAGCAACTGCATAAGTAAAATAAAAAATAGAACAAGACTTTCTCATCGTTGGTCCTGTTTTTCAAATAATCTAAGAAGATCATGATTTAATCTATAAACAATGACAAAACAAAGTGAAAGGAAACTGGTATGAAGAAACAGCAACAAAAGCTTGTGCGTGTGTGTGTGTGTGTGTGTGTTAAATACTAACATTCCCATATTGCTACCCAACTGCATTTCAATGTAGGCAATATCATTCCCATTTTATAGGTGAAACAGCTGAGCAATGGAGAATTTAAGCTGGTGCCTACAGTCACTAGCTAGTAAAAAGCGAAGCCGACTCAGCGTTTTTCTCTCTCTAAATCACATGCTCACTAGCATGGTTATAATACATCTCTTGTTTGGATCCCAGCTTTCCACCGCCACTTTAGAAGATAAGGCAAGAGTACAACTGATGATACAAGTTGCCAGCCATGATGGCAGCACAGGTCAAGTTTCCAATCAATATTTTCAATGTCCTTGAAACTTACAGACATCTCACAGTTTTAAAATTTTGTCTTCCTGTCCATCTGTTTTTACTGGGTAGCTAGCCATATTTGGAAAAATTATTTAGACTCTTGGGTTTCCTGTTCAAAAATAGTAAAACAACCTACTCAAGTTGAAAAGTTACTGTTTTTCTGCATTTAAATATCACCACAGTGAAGAGTTCAATATCATATTGTTGCACTTGTTACACTTGTTGCAGCTCATCTTCTGTTTTGTTTTGTTTTTTAATTTCTGTTAAGAAAGGTTAAAATGGGCATCGGTATTACTAAGAACCTTCTTTGAAAGTGGTAATGCCTCAGCAGGTTTCCAATGACCCTATAACACAGGAGCTATTTGGGAATGCAGCTTTATGGTAAACATATATTACATCTTAAAATTTGTCACCTTCCCCCCCAAAATCCCTCACTCCATCACATCAATAAACATTTATCTCACTGCATCTATATAGCTTGACTTCTAAGATTATACACATTACTTTCCTGAAGTAGCTTCTTGCCCTCCTTCCATGAAATAATGGACAAAATGGGATTCTTGGCTCGTTTCTCTGACTAGTCTTTAGCTCATTTAAATCCCTATATTCCACCTAAAAATGAAGGGTCCCCATTTTTTCTCATTTTCATGCCTTGCTAAATTATTTGTCTTGAGAGAGAAGCACACAACAGTAGAAAAAATAAGTCAAGTCTTGGGCCAGACAGACATGTATTCAAATCTCCAGTTTTTCACCTACTGATTGTGTAAAAGTTAATAAGTTATTTGTGTTTTTTGAGCACCCCTTCCACCTCTGTCAATGGTAGAATGATATAAATGATAATACCTTCTTCAAAGAGTTGTTGGGGAAATTAATAAAATAACATAAAACACTAAGCAAAGTGGAACATAGAGGTTTAACAAATGACAGTTAATTTTTATCATAAATGATGCTCTAATTAACTCATTACTTCTGCTATTACTGCTGTGGAAATGATTTTATATCCATATCTTCAGTAATTTCCAAATTTATCTGAAAGGTCCTTCTTTTATTTCAACAAATCTGGTCAAAAATTTTGGAATACTATTTCACTTTCTCTTCCCACATTGGATTGATTTTAGGCTGTGAATATTTTTATGTTTCTGATGGACATTTCTGAGCATGCCATTGCCTCCAGCATTCCACACCTATTCTTACTTTCTCCTTAATTAAATATTTTCAAAGGTGTTGACTTTCTGTCAAATAGTTGAAATTCTCCATCAACCCATTCATCCATCCTTCTATCCATTTTTCACTATGACTTTGTCCATTCTGTTCCTTTGCCTAGAATTCTTTAGTGAGTATTTGTATTTGGCTAAATGTTTTTCACTGTGAAATTTTCATTCAAAACCTAACCCTTACATTCTTCAATTAATTATAGAGCTTCTTATATTATCTACATTTTACATGGTAACCTAGGTGTTTGTATTGTTGTCAAATCTCCTCTTTTAGGTATTAGATCTCATTAAACTTACATGACTTTCATCCTTCAAAATATAATGCTTATACCTAAAAATCTTTAATATATATTAAATGATTGAAATTGTACATATGTGAATGTAGACTATACTCATACTAAAATGAATATATGAGTATGTGTTCAATCTCTTCTTGATTCATACTTACAAAGGAAATGGTTATTTGTTAAGTTTCTTAGATGATTAATGATGGGGTATTGGACACTTTCCATCAGTGATTCTAAAATATATATTTTGCAGCTGGCTCACATTGGAAGTTTTTTGTCTGGGTGCCCAGACTGAACATATTTTACTAGTTGTCAGTTAGAAGGGTAGCAAATATTAAGACTTTGATGGGGAAAAAGTATTAAAATAGTACTGAAAAGCTGTTTTGTTTTTTTTTTAATTTATCTTCATGCATTTGATTTCTCTTTTCCCTTCTATTCCATTGTTGTCATTAGTGTATATTTCCTTACTGGAGCACTAATGCAAAATCAGGTCATTCTGTAAATGCTTTTGCCTGCATTGAGCCAGCCATGTTTGAGGAATGTATTCAGGGTCTTGGGTTGCTTTCAAAAGAACAAAACAACCTATTCACATTAAAAAATGTTCAGTGGTAATGTAAACATTTCTATGCCTCTACTTCGATAGATAATTATGTGCCTATGTGTGATTAAATATATTTAGAAATCTGCTAAGTACTGCTGAGTTTGGTGCATGCCCAAACTTCAGGCATATTTCTTTACAGCACATTGGATCCCATGAGCTAGTACATGTCTAGGACTTCAAAAAGGTTGGCAGAGAAGTATGTTCTCTAGGCCTATTTTTATCTTCTAGCATTGTCTATGATGATTGATTTTTGTCTCTTCAACCTGCTTAGTTGTTAAGAGATGTTAAAGAACAGCACACGTCTGAGTCACTTAAAAGCTATGTGCCATCCCCTCCTCAACCAAAATTAGACTTTGTACACTCTCCTATTTAGCTGAAGGGACTTTAGAGAAATAGTTTGCTTAACACCATGAATCTTCCAGAGCACCTTTGGGCTTTCTTTTGTAGTTTCACAAAGCTCTCCCACACTGCCCTCTGTCCTTTACATTTTTCTTTGTAGGAAAAATTCTCATTCTCTCTCTTACCTCAGATATTTCTAGCCATTCACGCAGATTAGGTAGTCCTTGCAATTTAATACACTAATACTTCTCATCACAGACTGATGTTAAATAAAATGGAATCAATTGGAGAACTCATCAGCTTTCATAATCAACATTTTAAGAAACCTGTTTTTAATAATAATAGGAAAAATATATCCAAGATTTTCTATAATTAGACTCAATTGAGTTTCCTGGGTCAGGATTTTACTCAAATATTTGAGTCTCTAGTGCTATAGATTTCAAGACTCAACTTTCTATTTCTCAGAGTTATTTGGTACATTTCAAATTTTTGAAGTGGTTCTTCAGAAAGCATCTCTCTACTTATTAATTAACAAAAGGGGAGTATGGGATAAGGTAACACACAGGAAGCATGGTTAAAAGATAAGGAAAGGACTGGCCAAATAAAAAGTTGCATCAATATTAAAGGTGAAACAGAAGAAAAGAATAAGAAATATGCCCCAATGTAGACTGGTAAGGAGAACAAAGGGTGGCATCTTAGGAAGACAGAAAATTTTACTAAGTCATATGCCTCCTTTTTCAAAATAACTTTCTTGAAATATATTTCAGTGTTATATGAATTTGATTATATTTCCTGCCAAAGTGGGAAACTAGTCTCTAAAAGAAATAATAGGGTGAGTCATTCTGGGTGCTATCTGCTTTTGGATGGAAACTGGTAACACCCTGGCAGAAAAGACCAACATAGTTAATGGTCTCCTCTCTTAAAGGATGTGTTATAAATAGCAAATAAAACTTTCATGAAAGTCAGTGCCTTATTAACCAATTTACATTAAAGATAGCATGACATAATCTTTTGAGTCATGGTTTAATCAAAATTGATATAAAAGTTGAGAAAAATGACTTTTTAAAATTATTAGGTGCATTTCTACAGATTTCTTCTCTCTTGAAGCTTTTCAGATTCTAAAATAAACTTTCCTCATTCTATGTGCAATTTAACTCTTATTTTAATGCATCAGCTCACTGACATATATACTCTTAACAATGTGCAATTTCACCTGCATTTCCACCCCCTTGTGCCCAGAAAGTCCCAGGACTGAGATGGTTCCCATGAATGTTCTATCTGGTCCCCTTTTCTGATGGATATTTAAATACAGCATATGGTTGCTTTTTACCCTATGCCTAATTGCTAGTAGAGCTAAGGCTAAAAATATGTGGTGAAAGGAGCTATAATTGGCCAATCCACAAGTGAGAATATTTTCATCACACTAAAAGTGAAGAATGAAGCTGGAACAGAGATTATGAAAGAAAACACAGAGAAAATAGGCTTTAGGCCCCATCACTAATGCAATAGTAACTCACATGTCTGTAGTGCTAATTACGTGCCAGGCACCCATATAAACTATTCATGTATTTATTTAGCCAATCCTTCCCCAAACCCTGTATTTCTCATTTTTCAAGTAAGTAAACTGAGGTTCAGACCAGTTAAGTAGCTTGATAGGATCACACATTATCATGTCTTAACCATGATGGTTTACTGCTTCCCAGAAGAAGGGAAACACTGTAACTTTAGCAGGACAATCTCAGGTTTTGGCTTTTACAAAGGAGGTTGCTGGCTCCTTCTGAGGCTTCTGACTCTGAGATTCCAAAGAATGTCCTCTAAATGAACTAGACACCAATCACTAAAATGAGTGATTTAATACTGCTTTGTACCAATTATTATTTCAATTCAACAAATAAAAAGCAGGCTCATGAGAAAGTACACAAAGATATTTTTACTCCAGAATTATAAGAAGAAAAATTAAAGCAAATTACATAAGAATATTGTAGCCATATTGATGAATCTCCTCCACTATCTCAGAAAGCCAGTTTTCAACTCAGTCATGTCATCGACAAATTCAGAACTGATTTACTTCTAATAATACTGACATAGGTCTTCCAGTTAATTTTGGCACCATCCATTTTCCCTGGTCAATGCCTATCCCATGCCAGTTAAAACTCCTGTAGTTTTCAACATACTTCTTAATTCTCACTTTCCACACCTCATGCTTGTAGGTGGGGCAGCAGATTTCAGTCAAAAGCATAAGTGAAAGAATTGCAATATACTTTTGACTCCTTCATATTGACAAGATTTAATTGGGTTTGCTTTATAAGTAGTCAAGAAGAAGAAGAAGAAAAAGAAGAAGGAGAAGGAAAAGGAGGGGAAGGAAGAGAAGAAGAAGAAGAAGAAGAAGAAGAAGAAGAAGAAGAAGAAGAAGAAGAAGAAGAAGAAGAAGAAGAAGAAG
>PVIW01008991.1:0-49427 GCA_004026585.1 Noctilio leporinus | reverse complement strand
TTTTCTCCACTTCTATTCAACATTGTCTTGGAAGTTCTAGTTATAGCCATCAGAGAAGAAAAGGAAATCAAATGTATCCAAATTGGAAAGGAGGAAGGCAAACTCTCATTATTTGCAGATGATATGATAGTGTCCATACAAAACCCGATAGACTCCACTAAAAACTTACTTGACCTAATAAGCAAATTTAGCAAAATAGCTGGGTATAAAGTCAATATTCAGAAATCAAAAGCATTTTTGTATACCAATAATGAAACAACAGAAATAGAAGCAAAAAAATAAAAAAATCTCATTTACCAAAGCAACAAGAAAAATAAAGTACCTAGGAATAAACTTAACCAAGGAGGTAAAAGACCTGTACTCAGAAAACTACAGAGCAATGAAGAAAGAAATCAAGGAAGACACAAATAAATGGAAACATATACCATGTTCGTGGATGGGAAGAATGAACATCATTAAAATGTCCATACTACCCAAAGCAATCTACATATTCAATGCAATCCCAATTAAAATACCAATGACAGACTTCACAGAAATAGAAAAAATACTTCAAAAATTTATATGGAGCCAAAAACGCCCATGAATAGCCACAGCAATCTTGAGAAAGAAGAACAAGGTAGGAGGAATCACAATACCGGACTTCAAACAATACTACAAGGATACTGTCATTAAAACAGCTTGATACTGGCATAAGAATAGACATATAGATCAATGGAACAGAATAGAGAGCCCAGAAATTAACCCAGGACTCTATGGTCAACTAATATTTGACAAAGGGGGAATGAACATCCAATGGAGTAAAAACAGTCCCTTCAACAAATGATGTTGGGAGAACTGGACAGCAACATGCAAAAAGATAAAACTAGACCACCAACTTATACCATACAGCAGAATAAACTCAAGCTGGATAAAGGATTTAAACATAAGCAGTGCCACCATGAAGGTCCTAGAGAAAAATATAGGCAGTAAACTTTTGGATATCCTATGCAGAAATATGTTTACTGATACTTCAGCAAGGGCAAAGGAAATCAAAGAACAAATCAACAAATGGGACTATATCAAATTGAAAAGTTTCTGTTCAGCTAAACTTTTGAAAATATCAGCAAAATTCAAAGGGAACCAACTGTATGGGAAAACATAATTGCCAATGATACCTCAGACAAGAGTCTGATCTCCAAAATATATAAAGAACTAATGCGACTCAACACCAGGGAGACAGACAGCCCAATTAAAAAATGGGCAAAGGATCTGATCAACTCACTGAGAAAGATATACAAAGTGCCCAGAGGCATATGAAAGAATGCTCAACATCACTAGTCATCAGAGAGATGCAAATTGAAACCACAATAAGATACCATCTCATACCTGTCAGAATGGCTACCATCAACAAATCAACAAACAACAAGTGTTGGCGAGAATGTGGGGCAAAGGGAACCCTAGTACACTGTTAGTGGGAATGTAGGCTGGTGCAGCCACTGTGGAAAACAGTATGGGGTTTCCTTAAAAAACTAAAAATGGAACTGCCTTTTGATCCAGCAATTCCACTACTTGGACTATACCCAAAGAATCCTGAAATACCAATTCATAAGGACCTATGTACACCTATGTTCGTAGTGGCACTATTTACAATAGCCAAGTGCTGGAAACACCCTAAGCACCCATCAGTGGATGATTGGATCAAAAAACTTTGGTACATTTACACAATAGAATGCTATATAGCAGAAAGAAAGAAGGAACTCCTACCCTTTGCAACAACATGGATGGAACTGGAGAGTATTATGCTTAGTGAAATAAGCCAGTCAGTGAAAGACAAATATCATATGATCTCACCCATTACGGGACAATAATGAACAAAACTAACAACAAGCAAAACAGAACCAAAAATATGAATACAGTGAATAGGGCTTTAGTGGTCAGGAGAAGGGGGTTGGGGGAGGGGGAGGCAGAGGCAAGGAAGGGGAGCAGTTTAGACAAGAACCTAGTATAAAGGATCCATGGACATGGACAACAGGTGGGTTTGTCTTTGAGGGGAATGGATGGTTGGGGAGGGGGACAGAGGGGAGCAAAAACGGGATGGATATAATACAACAATAAAATTAAAAAATAAAAATAATAATAATAAAAGATGTGGGGCTGGGCACAAACACATCTGTCATGTTCCTCTACACCCAAGTACAAAGTCCCATCATTAAATTGTACACACCCTGGCCAGGTGGCTCAGTTGATTGAAAAGGCACTCCATGCACCAAAAAGTTGTGGGCTTCATTTTCAGTCAGAGCACACACCTAGATTGTAGGTTCAATCTCTGGTCCAGGCACATGCAAGAAGTGATTGATGCTTCTCTCTCATATCATTGTTTCTCTCTGTCTTCTTCTCTCTCACTCTTCCCCTATCTTTAACATTAATAAATATATCCTTAAATGAAGAATAAAATATATCACAATATCAATATCCCTCAATTCTGTTTTTCTAACTCTCCTGACTTGGGACATATGCTCAAACTTCTTCTGTCATGGTTTTTAATACTTGCTCTGCTGGGACTTTCTCCAAATACCATGTCTGACAAGGGAGCAAATACAGGCTTTTCCAATATATGACCTTTAATTTTCTTTTCACTAGTTATATTTGCTACAGATATTTGGCTGAGCCATGTAGTTGGCCAGCAGCCTCTTATTGCTTCAGTCCTTGTAGCTAGAAATATTTCTAGAATTACTCTACTTTCCTACCTCAGAATATAGAGCACAAACTATTTCTAACTTGATACAAATAGCTTATTTCAAAAATCACTTTAAATGGATTACTTAGAACATCAATAATGCTATCCCTTAGAAACACAATTAGAATTACTGCTTTCTTAAGCTAGTCTATAAATTACCAATAAGTCAAAATATACCTTAAGTCATGTGCTGTAACATGGATGCACTTTGTCCCAATCCTCCTCACAGGAAGGATTTGTAATTCTCACCCTGTGTTTGAGAGGCTTCAAAAGGTGTGAACCCTGTTCCAATAGGAAGAGGAATTTCTCTAGAGCCGAGCTAGCCAGACTTCTCCCTGAGGTCTGATTCTCTGTTATTCCAACCCTGGAGTCATTAAAAAATTTCCATTCAACAAATCTTTAGCACTATTTTGCCTGTCCTCTGGTGGCTGTTGCTGGTAATAAGCCTGCTTCAGAGCTGTGTTCTCCAACTTCCCAGTCCATGCTGCATGCATTACACCAGTGAACTGTTCATTCCTGTCACCAGGGTGTATCCTATTAACTCAGCCAAGGGATGAGTAGTACATCCTATTGGACACTAACCAGCTTTCCTTTCAGAGTCAAGGAACTCTTTCCTGGTGCCAGGATGTCGGCTATTGATGGATCACAGCTGAGTGTTCCCCAGCAACTGCCTGCCTCCTTGCAGGGACAACCTGCATGCAGAGCTGGTCAACACAGGATCATGTCCATCACTCAAGGTGAAATATGGCAGCTCCAAAGCTTCCTGAAGGGTTGACTGAGAACAGGGCTGGCTGAGGACAGTTAACTTCTCCCTTTACCTAAATCTGCTTTCCTCACCTCTCACAGCTCTTGTTCCAGAGAATAATACCCACACACACAAAAGGAAAAAGAAAAAAAAAAAGAAAGAAACCTTGCATACAAAAACCTACCTCAGAAATCAAGATGGCAGAGGAATAAGTGGAGCTATAACTATCTCCTCCCAACACCAAACTAGAATTACAACTTAATTGGAGAGAAATCATTTGGAATAACCAACAGAACACCAACTGGAGAGAAGACAGACAGAATATTACTACAGACAGAATAGAAGAGGTTGGTTCATCACAACATGACTGGTAGGAATTGCGGAGACACCAGAGGGCTGTCAGGGCTCCCACGGGCAGCAGCCTAAGGGATGGAGAAACATCTCAGCATGCAGGGGCTCCACCTGAGAAGGTTGGGATCTAAACCCCCAACTGGACTTCCCAGCCTACAGCAACACATCTGAGAGTAAAACAGCACCCAGCTGTGAAAAGCAAAAAGCAGGCAGGTTTAGCCTGCTTGACAGAGACTGAGTTCTTAAAGGGACCATGAACAAAAATACAGTGGCACCCACCTACCCTGGGCTCCAGCGGAGAAAGAGCAGAGTGGACTAGAGATGCTTGGGGAAAATTTGGATCAGTGGCTTAAGGGGGAGGGTTGAGGAAACAGCCCAGGAGTCCAGTGCTGACCCATCCCCCATACAGCCAGCAGACCACACTTCTCAAAAGAGCAGGAGCCTGAGGGGAAGCCGCAGCCCCACCCATAGAAATTAATCCACCCCACTTAGCAGTGCCTAAAACTGACTGCTGATCACAGACTGATTGGATTAACAACTAAAGGAGACAGACAAAGACAGTGGATCTCTGGTAGTCTCCACTGGGCTGACTAGGCCCAGACTGGGACACTAGCTGACCTCACCAAGCACAGATCCAGGAAGTAAAAAATGTGCACCTCTACACCATAGAAGGTCACGCCACTAAGACAGTAAGTCAAAGCAGACCAATCCAAGAAGCAGAAACAAATAAGAATCACCTAAAATGAGAAGACAAAGAAAAGAAAGGAGGAATCCCCAGGAAGAGTGCAAAATGAAAGAGAGAAAAGCACACTATCAGACATGGAATTCAAAATAATGATGAGAAGCTCAATTAGCTCAGTGAGTTCAAAGACTATGAACAACTCCAGGGAAGCTACAAGAAACTCACTGAGAACTACACAAGCATTAAAAAGTACATAGATACCAGCAATAAGAGCCAGAAGGAAATGAAGAATACAATTTCTGAATTGAAGAACACAGTAGAAGGAATCAAAAGCAGGCTAGAGAAAGCAGAGGATCAGGTCAGCAAGCTGGAGGTCAATGTAGAAAAAGTTCCCAGGCAGTGCAACAAAATGAAAAAAGACTGAAAAAGAATGAAGAGGTCTTAAGAGAGCTGCAGAACAATATGAAGCATAATAATATCTATATCATAGGCATACCAGAAGGAGAAGAAGAGGAGCAAGATATAGAAAATCTGTTTGAAAAAGTAGTAACAAAAAACTTCCCTAACTTGAGGAGAGAAAAAATCATGCAAGCTCAGGAAGCACAGAGAGTCCCAAGGAAGATGAACCCAAACAGGCCCACTCCAAGACACATCATCATTAAAATGGCAAATTTCAAAGACAAGGAGAGAATCCTAAAAGCAACAAGAGAGAAACAGCTAATAACATACAAGGTGTCTTTCATAAGGCTATCAACTGATTTCTCAACAGAAACACAACAAGCCAGAAGGGAATGACAAAAAGATTTCAAGCAATGAAAAACAAAGGTCTACAATCAAGATTACTCTACCCAGCAAGGCTCTCATTCAACATTGAAGATGAAATAAGGATTTTCCCAGATGAAAGAAGGCTAAAAGAATACATCTCCACCTAACCAGCATTGCAAGAAGTTCTAAAGGGTTTGCTTTAAGAAGATGAAGAAAGAAGGCCCTGTCTGGTGGCTCAGTGCATAGTCACTGGCCTGCAAACCCAAAAGTCACTGGTTCAGTTCCTAGCCATATAACCAGGTTGAAAGCCATGTCTCTAGCCAGGTCCGTAGCTGGAGGCAGGTGAGAGGCAACCATTCAGTGACGTTTCTCTCCCTCTCTGCCTCTCTCCCTCCCCCACTTTCTGAAAATAATAAATAACATCTTAAAAAAAAAAAAAAAAGGAAGATGAAGAAAGAGAAAGATAGGAACACAGGTACAAAGGGAAAAGTAAATAATTAAAAGTACCTATCAATAATAACCTTAAAGGTAAAAGGATTAAACGCACCAATCAAAGACAGAGTAGCTGAATGGATAAGAACCAACATGAATGCTTTAAAATGATCTTGTTATAAATAGATTTTACTAAATGTATAATTTTGTATATTACTTATATCTGCATTACTGCAGGTTAAGTTTTCTTGGATTGGAATTATTTCACAATAGGGGAAAATCATGTTACTTGTAATAACTCAGAAAAATCAAGTGCAGTTAAGGAAGAAGAAAAAAGAAAATGTGGATGTATATTACATAGAAGACATGCTATCATTCTTATTCACTGTTACAAAACATGTGCTTGCTTGTGGGTGTATAATATATAGATTTTGTTAGCATTTATGTTTTAAATAGCAACCAACTGATCATTGGTGTGTTGAGAAATCAGTTGATCTTTAGGTTAGAAAAGATGCTGAGAATGAAGACCAATTTGGGATGGAAATTGCAAACTACTAAACTGTATGATTCATGTATATAGGCAATATATATTCTCATATTAGCATGTAAATTAGATGAGATTCCTTTCAACTAAATTGTGGAAATATATATTTCTAGTTATGAAGGCCCCCAAACTGGGGATGATTGGGGAAAGGTATTAATGCTATAGTAAACCTGATGATTGAAATGTGAACATACCTAATCTCTACCTCAACAGACTTAAATAGTTCAAAAGTTAGTTTGGGACCACATAGGAGTCAACCACCAATTCAAAAAAAAATAGCTAGAATACTATTCCACAAAATTATTTAAATTTTTATTTTTATGTCATAATAATTTCTACTCTGGGGACCAGGCTGAACACTGCAAGTGCCATTATTTCTGAAGGCTTCAACTTGTTAAACACATGTAAAAGAAAAACAGAGGGTATTGAAAGAAGTAAGACCTATGCACAGCCAAAAGAAAAAATCAATCTACTAATTTAAGATGGAAAACTCCAAAAATAAATTGTAGTTCCAGTAGCTTAAAATAAGGTTGAGTTGTATTATTGGAGGGTGGTAGGATCTGACTTAAAAACCAAAATCATTTTTTACTATGGGTTTGGCACTGTCTCTAGGACAACTTTCACAAAAGTAAGTTCTGCAATACATCATTTCTGTGATAGATTTCATAAAAATAGCATTCCAGAGTAAAATAAATATTAAAGAAGAAAAAAATCTGCTTAATTTGCTACAATATATCTAAAATATTATCATTTAATATGTAATAATTATATAAGCTATTGGCATATTTAAAATTTTTTGTGTTAACTTTTCAAAATCCAGTATGTACTTTAAATATGTGTAAAAATATGTGTGTAAATGTATTTTCGCAGGTCTTTGGTAATATTGCAATTCATATTACTTAAAAGAGTAATTCTTTAAACAAATGAGTTACTGTAGGCATTTTGGAATAATGAAAAGAAGACTTTGTATTAATATGATTTGAGAAGCGGACAGTTAGAAGGCAGTAATTAAATGGTGAATTGTCTAGATGTGAAAGGAGGAAAAAAGAGTACCCATTGGTGGTTACAGAATAGACAAGGGGATGTTAAGAAGAACAAAGGAAATGGAGAAACCAGAGAACTTATATGCATGACACATGGACATGAACTAAGGTGGACATTGCTGGAGGAAATGGGGGTACTGGGTGGAGGAGGACAAAGGGGGAAAAACTGGGATAACTAAAAGCAAAATTAATAAAATATATTTAAGAATAAATAAAAATTAAATTAAATTTAAAATCTGCCTCAAAATTCCTTCCTTAAAGAACTCAAATTAAGGCATTTTGAGCTGGAAATAATCCTAGGAAAAGTCATTCATAGCTCATTCATCTATCTGGCTGGCATTAAGGCTTCTACTTGGTGGCAGGTGGAGCACTGAGGGCCTCTGTCAGGTTGCAGCCAGGCAACTGCTAAAGAGTATCACTGTGACAGGGAGGGTAGTGATAGGTGCTATTTCACAGGCCTTCAAGATGTTCTGATAAAATAGTAGTTATAAGGTCTGGGAATGAGACTGTTCTGGAAGTGTTTCAATGCATTTCAAAAAACAAACAAAAAAACAATAAATACAATACAATAAAGCCTGCTTTAAATGAGCCTCCTGTAAAAAGTAAAACATAGAAGCCACTGGACCTCTACAGCAACACAGAGTATTCATCTCCTCTAACCAGTGGCAGGAAAGGCAAAATATCAGGTATGAAATTTAATTTAAAATAGCAAAGGTTGGATGCTCAGACCTGTTGAGTTTGATATGTCAAAGTTCAAGGGCCTAAATGGAAAGGAGAATCCTGAGACTGAGATGAGATTATCTGGAAATTTTTTGAATCCTCATATTTCCCTGAATCCTTGGAGGACTACAAAAACAATTGCTTTTCCCTGTTAATGACTGTGTCTCCAATTGCTTAAAGTTGATGCAGAGAGCCCTGTCTTGCAAGACAGTATGTAACACCCACAGAATTTATCCCCAGATACCATCCTAGCCAACATATCAGTAACAAGGATCAAGTCACATGTTAGTCACATACTTGAAATCATGTTAATCTGCTCTAAAGTAACATTTGCATCAAAGCTGCAACTGGGGATACTGTTTGGTTGAGTTGTGATAATCCACTATCATCCATCAAAATCTACCTGGTTTTTGTAGGGGCAGACTGGTAAAGAAAATTGGGACATAATGGGAATCAACACCCCTGCAACTTTGTGGTGTTCCAGGTGGCACTAATTATTGCCATTTCCTCTGGGATGTGTAGTTTTGATGCACTATATGACAGTGTTTATGGGTGTGTATGTGTAGTGGTTTTAGTGGCTTCTACTTTGCCTTCTCCCCTTGCCTTCAGGGCCTCAGTCAGAACAACTATCTAATGGTTCATGGAGAGTTTGAGCATCTCATTCAGCACTCTATATATCATTGCATCAGACAAAGTACCCAGTTTATAAGAAAGGAGGGGAAAGGGGTAATATGATCAATCATGAAATCCACTGGTACTACTTATGGAATGGTCTTCCAAAGGTGCAGATGAGGCACCAACTTAGAAAAGATACTTTGAGCTGTAGAATTATGAAATATAGATTGCTTAATAAAGATCCTCTATGAAACATTGTTTTAACACAAATATCTTTCCCCAGTCCATTTATCTTAAAACATAAAATCTTCTCAGCCACTTCCCTTGACTATAATTAGAACTTCACTTATGGGTTGGTCACAAACCACACTCTGTCCTGCTCCTCTCTGTCTAAATAAAAACTTCCAATGAGTCTGTGGGAAAATGCATTTAGTGTTTTAGCTTAGAATGCTGGAAACCTTTCCACTTATGTATTTTTTGCCCTTCACAGAATAACAAAGGTTTGGGGAGATATGAGCCAGGAACCTTGGAGGAAGATCAAATACACGTGATCAAAATATATTTCGTATAAATCACAGGAAACTGTGAAATAGATGGTATATATAAACACATAACCCTGTGTCTGGTCCACATGGGCACTTAATATATTCCAAGTTATGGGAAAAACAGAGATGTAACCTGATCTTAAGGATCCCACAAACTAAATTTTTCGTGTTAACTTTTCAAAATCCAGTATGTACTTTAAATATGTGTAAAAATATGTAAGTGTGTAAATGTATTTTTGCAAGTCTTTGGTAATATTGCAATTCATATTACTTAAAAGAGTAATTCTTTAAACAAATGAGTTAATGTAGGCATTTTGGAATAACTGCTTATTCCAAATAAGCAATCTCACAATTCAAGGCAGCCAAAGAAATGGTGGAAATAAATGAAAAATACTGAGGGATAGGAAGACAGCTTATGAAAGGTATGTGTCAGTTTTGCAGGCAGACATATGTTAACCTAAAATAAAAGGCAAAAGTGAAAGGCAACGGCATTTATTTGAGATCCAAAAGAAGAGCTTACTTGGGAAACACTGATTCAGGCAGAAACCCAAATAAGGTTCTAATTAGGATGTGAAGGCAAGGGGCACTTAAGAAAAAGGGAAGAGTTAGTTACATGAATATAAGAAAAGGATTTCTACAGGTCCATCCTCATGTCTGCTCCCTTGTTACATTTGCTAAAGCTGTTTGGGACACAATATTTCTTTAGGCCCAATGCAAAGCTTCTTTTGCCCTGTTTTAACATTCCGAAGGTTTGAGGTGTAATGCCAGGCAGTTCCTCTGGGACAGCAGCTCCAGCTCCATTTGAAGTAGCTCCATTTATATTATTTTTCACACAGATAGGAAAAGACTTTCTCAGTGGAAGGAATGGAGAGGAGGCACAGGATGCATCCTGGGAACAGAAAGCAGCCTAGTGTTGCTAATGTGTTGGGAAAGGAGTTATGACCTCAGGAAGAATTCTCAGGGGTTCACTCCATGCTGTAGCCTGCTAAGGACCTTGTGCTTGGCAAGCAGGGTCCTATTTCTTCCACAACTCTCGATCAGTGCCCTGCACATTGAAGGTTCTCAATGATACTCAATAGGTTGTTTAAACTTGTTCTCTGATAGGAACCATGTGAGAACCTCAACTTGGGCAGGAGCTGTTGCTAATACCACTCCATAATTCAGTGCATTTGCCTGCTCATCTCTGACTTCCAGATCCACAATTTGCCCTGACCTCTGAAAAACATCAGCTACTATTTAGCTCCTGAATCTCTCATGTCTAGAGCCCTGGACTATTGCTTGGCTTAGGCCTAGAATGCTGGCTGAGTTCCAAAAGAGAATATTTCAAAAGGCAGTTAGGCAGAAACTTGTACGACCTAGTACCATAAGTCACAATGGTAACAGTTCTCCTGTGCTTGACTAGCTGAGGCTGCCATCAATGCCACTAAGATTCAGAGGGCAGACATATATTGGCAACACTGGACCCCATCTTGACTGAAAGAGCTCCATATTAGAGGCCTATTACTCCTTGTCTTCAATAAAATTCCATTATTGAAATTAGCCTAACTGCCTTCTTAAAGGAAAGAATGTATGACAAAAATCATCCTTTCTTAACATCATATTAATTGTCAATTAAATGGTAACTAGAATATTTGTGCAAGCATTTTAAGTGGTCCACTGACTATGGAAAGCATCTTGTAGTTGACTCCAGAATCAACTACCACCAGATGAGGGTCATAGGAAAATTGACCGCCTCCTCATTCCCAAGTCCTACACCACCCCAAGGCCCCTATAGTAGCCATTCACAAGAACCCTTCAGGGAACTTAGCTTCTCTTTACTGGTCAACTTCCTTACACACAACCTTTTTTCAATAAACTCAATTTTCTTGATCATGTACTGAGTTCAGTGCTCAGTTCTATGATATTTATACTCAAGAACCTGGCCTTCAAGGTCTGGTAACAGCCATAGTCTCCATATTTTGATGGGGAAGTGACAAGGTTTTCATAGAGCAAGTAAGATGGAAAAAGATTTTTAATAACTATTTGTGGAAAATACTATCTACCACAATTGGATTTCACTGAGTCCATGCAAATATATTTATCTTATGGTGTTTTACCAATAGCTTGTACCCAAATTAGAAATTCATCCTTTCATTCAGTCAGAAAAACATGTCCTGAGTTTCTTTACAAGGTGATGGATACATAAACACTAATATGACATAGATATTTGAAAACTGTCAATTCCTCTGCTTAAAATAAATATTGCCTCCTAACTTAAAAATAATTGGGCTGAGAGTGATTTACAGCAGTTGTTATGAGTTGGACTCTGCATCCAAGCTGTTTGGATACAAATCCTGCCTCTGCGGTTCACAGATGTCAATGATTCGGTTAAGTATGTGAAACCTCTCTGGACTTTGTTTTACTGTCTGTAGCATGGAACTAATAATAGTATATGTCTGATAGATTATTGTGAAGAGTAAATGTATTATTTTTTAAGATTTTATTTATTATTTTTAGAGAGGGGGGAAGAGAGAGAGGCAGAGGAGGGGAAAGACGTCAATGTATGGTTGCCTTTCACCTGCCTCCAGCTATGCACAGGCCTGGAGACCTGGCTTCCAACCTGATTATGTGCCCTGGCTGAGGAATTGAACCAGTGACCTTTGGGTTTGCAGGCTGGCACCTTAACCATCCAGGGCCAAGTATTAAATCATGCAATTGGTTAAATAGTGCTTGGTAGGTAGTAAGCACTCAATAAATGTTAGCTATGATTATTATTTATTATCTTTAAAATGGATTTCAGATATTTATGACATAATAACAGGTGAAAAAGAAGAGAAAATTAATGTATACAATATCATTATAACAAAGAACAGAAAACAACTTTTATGAGAAAGAAATTTTATATTGGAAAAATGCAGCAACATATTTAAAATAGTGTGTTCATTGGAAAATTTTATCTTCACTCTATTTCAAAAAATAAATTGCTTGCATAATTTTTAAAAGTGATTTAAGAAAATAGGAACTATTTCTGCTGACCTACATGTAAATAATAAAGCTATTTCCTGTTAAAAGGAAAATCAGATGTTTAGAGGTAAGCATTCTCTGTACTTCCAGTTCCTCTTAAAGCTGATCATATTGATCTGCATTATACTCTGTTCTCACTGATTACATAGTGTTGCAGCATACAGAGAAGGGAAAGAAAAATGTCTTGAGACTTAATGATGTGTAACAGTCTGAACTCCTAATGCAAATTTGGTCAATCTCTGTTGCCCAGAAGACCATCTGTCTCCCTTTAATGTCTTGAACAACCATCTATATGTTTTAGATTTATCACTCCAGTCCTAATGCATTTGTCAAATTCATGAATATTTAAATATCTAAAAATGATCACATGAACAGAAAATGTGACAGACTTACAGCTGAGGTTTTCCCTATTGGTTACCCATTACACTGCATGCTGCTGAGGACTAAAGAAGTTGATGTCCGGTGGGAGGGAGGCCAGAGGTTTAAATTAATTTCACCTGGAGGGTTCTAAAATTCCAAGTGAAAGAATTTTTCTAATAAATATAGTTAGCACTTGTCAAGTAGTTATTATGTTCTATGCCTCAGGTATATATTTGAAATATATTATCTCATTTCATTATTTTATTCTTGTAACAGCTTTCTGAGATATGAAATTTTACCGTGATATTGTGACTAAATGTATATTTGGTCATGATGCTCCTAAAACCCTTAAGAGTTCCTAAGTTATCTGAGTCATAAAAATGTTTTATTATTCATAAGAAGCCCCTTTCGAACACACCAGAGTTTATGTTAACGAAGTGACATTTGGAAAGCTCCTAAGGATTGGAGCTGGTAAGGGAACCAACCTTTCAATTAGAGATCCAGAGCTTTCAGTCCCACAACCCAACCCACTATCCATCCCACCCTTAACTTCTGGACAGGGAAGAGCAACTGGAGATTGAGTTCAGTTTCCAATTGCCAGTGATTTCATCAATTATGACTTTGTAATAAAATTCCATAAAAGCCCTAAAGGATGGTTTCAGAAAGCTTCTAAGTCGGTGAACATGTGGAGGTTTAAGGAGAATGACATAATCAGAGCAAGGAAGCTTAGTGACCTTTCCCCATACTTTGCCCTCTGCATCTCTTCCATCTGGCTGTTCCTGAGATACATCCTTTTATAATAAACCAATTAACTATAAGTAAAACATATCTCTGAATTCTGTGAGCTGTCCTAATGAGGCAGGAGATGGAATAGAGGTGAGGAACTCCTGAAACACTGTCATCAGCTAGCATCCTGATTTCCAAGAATCACTTTGTGACACTTGGCAAGGAACCACACTTGCATACAAGAGCTTCAGTTGCAACTTTACCTTATTATCTTAAGTTAGCATTGTAGTTTCCTTCCCATACGGGCAATCAAGGAGAATTACAGGGCCCAATAAAGCCTGCACCCTTTTGAAGAAAGGGAGCCATTCTAAGGTTAGAAATGGCCCACTCCTGTATCTTGGGCTTAACAAATATTGCTTGCTTTGCTTCCCCATGCATCTTTGTTCACTTCTTGGTTCAAAGTATTAAGATCCTGGACCCTGTCTCCATCTGCAACAATTTGGCAATCCAGCCAGGAGGTATTCTGTGGAAACACCAGAGCAGTAAGACAACTCCTTATCACCCCAGTGGTTGGAGAATTTTGTTCTCTTTATTTCCTTTCTGTTCCATTTTCCAGTGCCTTGAGATGCCCCAGCTCCTAGAGGAGAGTTTGTTGCTTTTGTAAAGGCATGGGTCAGGCAGTTAAGAGCCAAAAAGGCCACGTACTGCTCAAAGGACTCCTGTGCAAGAATAACCTGGTCAAAATCAGGGAAAGAAGACACTAGGTCCTCCTGGACTGGGCACAAGACAATATCCATGGAATGAGGCAAACTAAAACAACATTGTCCCTTCCCCACATTCTTCATTTGGGACTATTTTAACTCTTGGAGAAGGTTGCTGGGTGCACCTCCTTTCTTTCACTATGCCCTCTTACACTGTCAGCCTCATTTACAAGTCAACAACATTCCTCCTAAGATTTGTTTCACTTGTTGAATTTTGGCCTATTTGCATATCTTTCCAGTCTGTCTTTTCTGCAACCTTAACATTTGCTACATTTGCTCTGAACATAGGTTATGGTTTGTAGGCCCCTCCAATCAGTACTACCCCAGTGCAGGTAAGTAGGTTTGCAAAAAATCTAGAATACTTCCACCCTGTCTGTGCTCATGAAAAGCAGAGGAAACTAGTTAATCAAGTTCCTTCTGGTACTTTACAGAGAAGGGCATACCTCTCCCTTTAGATGTTTTAGTAGATCCTCGAGACAGGAGAGAGCCTGGCCCACATAATTGGAGGACTCATTCCTATACTCAAGAACAGTCTGCCTGAATGAAGCAGCTTTTCTACTGGTTTCTAATCTTTTTGGGAAATGTGTTTAAATAACTGATATAGTCCCTTCCCTCAAACTCCTTTCAGGAGTCCAACATACCTGGACTCTTTGTGAGGAAAACCATGTCCAATTTAACTGAAGCCTCTGAATTAGATACCAGAAAAGGAGGGACAAATAGTCCATGGCAAGTCTAGTTTACTTTCTGCCAGCTGGCATACCCAAGACCATGTACCAACAGAGACATCTGGTAGCATAGAACAGTGGGATAACAGGGGACACCCTGTAATCCACCAGAGAGCTCCTTAGGCAAAGGGGGATGCCTCTATGAAGCCGTGGAGTTCCACTCTCTTCACTTTCTCCAGGTACAACACAGACAAGAAGGATAATACACCCTTTATTCCCTCAGGGTCCCTGTTGGGATGCAGTCTTAGAAACTGGAATAAAGTTGATACTGAAAACCTCAAGAAAAAGGAACTAATTTTCTTTTGCAATGTGGCATGGCCTCACTACAAACTAGGAGATAAGGAAGTCTGGCCTGAAAATGGGAGCAAAAATTACAACACCATACTCCAATTAGACCTGTTTTGTAGAAAGGTCAGGGGTTCCCTACATTCAAGCCTTCATTGACACCATCAAAATATAGCCCTTTGTTCTGGGCCAAGGAAGGCAGCCCCTCTAGGGGTCAACAATGACATCCTAAATAACCCCCTTCTATGTTCCCCACCTGTCTCTCAGGAGCAACCAACTAGGCCCTGAAGTCCTGAAGACTGCTCCCACATTAAGGGAATCAACCTCTCTTTCACCCTACCCTCCAATATATCCAAAGTTACTACTAACTGAAGAGAAACCTAGTCCAGTGGGGCATACTCAGAGCAGAGCATCATATTCTCCCACTGCTCCTGCCCTCTTGCCCCTAAGGAAAGTAGCAGGTACAGAAGGCCTTATTTGGGTACACATACCAGTTCAATAACTGACCTACAGCAGTGTAAAGATAGATTAGGAAATTAAGATCCCTCACACTTCACTAGTAACTTCCAAACACCCTTGCCTTTGATATGTCCTGGAGAGACATTTATGTAATCCTGACCACCTGCTGCTCTCCAGAAGCAAAGCAACAAATTTGGGAAGAGGCCTGCAAATATACAGGCCAATCACATGCTCAAAACCCCAATGATTTTAGGCCCCAAACTCAGGCAGTCCCAGATCCAGATCCCAAATGAACTATAATACAGTGGGAGGTAACAGAAATGAAAACACCATGATACAGTGTTTAATGTCTGCAATGAAATTTTATATCAAAAGGCAGTGAATTATGATAAAATTAGACAAGTAGCACAGGGAAAGGAGGAAAATTCTGCTCTCTTCTGCAACTGACTGGTAGAGGCATTCCAGAAATATACTAATCTAGGCCCATCCTCTCCTGAGAGCCAAGTATTAATGGAACAACTTTTTATCAGCCAGTCAGCCCCTGATATTCATTGAAAGCTTCAGAAATTATAAATCGGCCCACAAACTCCTTTAGCCCAGCTAATAGATACTGCCTTCTCAGTCTTTAACAATTATTATTTGGAGGAAAAGAAAAATCAAAACCAGCATGAGAAAAAAAGGGAGGGAAAGTAGGCCAAACTAATAGCATTAGCTGTTAGCAGCACCACTGGCAATGTCTAGCCACCTCAAGGTAACCAAGGTAACCTGGGAAAGCCACAAAAACACCAAGGGAAATAGATCAAACATGCTTTAAATGCAAATGCTCTGGATACTGGGCAAGGGATTGCACTAGGCCACCCCAGAATCATGTCTCACGTGCAAAGGTACAAACCCCAATCCTTAGCACTGGAGGATAGAGTGGAAAAAGGCCATCACCTAAGGCCATGGCAGCACTTGAGGACTAAAGGTACCTGGGGAACAGATTGGTCCCAGCCTACACCAGCATCTCAATCTCTTTTGAGGAACCCTGGTTCACTCTTGTTGTGGCAAATAAGGAGGGGCCACTTACTCTGTCCTCAATTCTCATGCTGGTCCTCACTCCTCTAAGTCAATTAATATTATGGAGGTTGAAGGAAAATCTCAAACTTATTATACACCCCATCACCTGTCAATTTGAAAGCCAAATTTTTAAACATTCTTTCTTAATTATTCCACAATAACCTATACTATTGCTAGGATGAGACCTCTTGGCCAAATTAGGGGCCATTTTGAAGTTTCAGGAGGACCTATTTAAGATCTTTAAAATTATGTTAGTCAATGAAAGTGAACTAGAAAATGGCATTCCAAACCAAATTGTGCAAAAAGCAGGGCCCCTAGTTTGGGACACTGGAGTTACTGAAAAGCCAAGACTATCTAAACTGTCCAAATTCACTTAAAGCCTGGGGCAGTCTACCCCCATAGAAAAACAGTATCTTATCAAATGGAAGCTACAGGAGGATCTGTAACCCATCACAGAGAAATTTTCAACACCTGGGCTGCTAGTATCTTGTTGGAGTATTGCCCTGCCCTCACTGTGATTTCCTCCCCATGTGGGCAATCAAGGAGAACAAAGCCTGCAACCTTTTGATGGAAGGGGTCTTTTCTGGTCAGAAATGGCCTGTTCCTATATCTTGAGCTTAATAAATCTCAGTTGTTTCCCTTCTTGGTTTATCTTTGTTTGGGTAGTCTGTTCAATTCTTTGTTTATGACCACCAAAAGCTTGGACCTCATCTCCATCTGCAACACCAGCAAATTAATGGAACCCGAGAAGCAGTGGTTGGAACCTCTGATTGATAGCCAATGGATCAGAAGCATAGGTAACAACCTTGATTTGCAATTGTCATATGAAGGGGATGCAGGGAGAGCAGTCTTGGGAAACTGAGCCCTTAACCTGTGGGACTTGATGCTATCTCCAGGTTGATAGTATCAGAATTGATTGTAGGGCATACAGCTGGTGTCAGATAATTCTTGGTTGGTGGTGTGAAAAACACCCCACACATAAGAATTAGTATAAAAATCGTTAAACCAATTTTACAGGGGAAGAAACTGAAGCTCATAGAAATTAAGTGACTTTACAAGGTCATACAGCCAGGAGGTGGCAAGCCTGGGATTTAAATTTCCTTCGTCCCAGCTAGCTGGTAGCACAGTAAATAAGGCACTGGCCTGTGAACCTGAAGGTCACTGGTTTGATTCTCCAGGCAGGGCACATAATGAGGTTGCAAGTCAGGTCTCCAGCCAGGTCCGTGGCTGGAGGCAGGTGAAAGACAACCAAACATTGATGTTTCTCTCCCTCTCTGCCTCTATCCCTTTCTCTCTCTCTGGAAATAATAAATCTTTAAAAAAAATTTTTAATAAATAAATAAATAAATTTCCTTCTTTCCAGTACTAAACCCTCCTAATAGCAGCAGCTGCACCTGTGATTTCACTACTGTTTTTGCATTTTCTTTGCTTGGTTCTTTAGTAGGTAGTTAGACCTACACAAGCAGAGTAGGAACAATAGGCCAGATATAGAATGTCACAGGAAGAAAGTGCCAGGTGCCAAGAAACAGTAAAAAGAGTGATAAGGGCCTTACCCCCAATGTGACCTTTCTTCCCCTAGTATATCACTCACTGATCATGCAGTTTAGACCCTCTGACCTTTCATGTTACTGGCCTATGGTTCAGACCCTCTCCTCATTTTCCCTCCTCTGTATGTCACCAGACTTGTGATAGACTCCCCCTTTAGAGGAAGAACAAGGGGGGCAGACAATAGCTTCATAAGACTCCCATACAAGTATTTGCATGACCACTCCCTTACGCATCAAGCCCTCACGACAAAGAGGTTCCGACCCACATCAAATACATCTAGCCTTCAGTTGTGTTTCAGCTCCAGGTTCAGAAATGCAGTAAGGGTAGGAGAAGGTATTGCCACAGCTGCCATTGACCAACTGCATTGACTAATGACCCCCAACCCTGACGTCAACTAATCAGAGGAGGCAATGACTCTGAAAGGACACACCTGAAGAGCTGATAAATATTCTACTGAGATCCTTCACTGGGGCTTCCCTTAAATTCCCATTGCTTAATAAAAGCCCTTAAGACATAGAGGGCAAACACAAGGCCCATGGACCAAATCTGGCCCTCTATTTTGTTTTATCCAGCCAGCACTTTCAGGCCAAAATCTCATTTCAACCCAGCTTGCTTAACTGTTAAGGAGTAGTTACATTTATATAGTCCTAAAATTATATTCGGCCCTCTGGAGGCAACTGCAAGGCTGATGTAGCCCAAGCTTGTAAAAATTAGTTTGACACCCCTGCCTTAGGACCAAAGACCTGACCGAGCTCAGCTCAGCTCTGTCTCTCTGACTGTCTCTCTGTCTCTGTCTCTGACTCTCTCTCTCTCTGTGTCTCTCTCTCTCTTTCTCTCTCTCTCTCTCTCTCTCTCTGGAACACACCCAGGCTTTTCTTTCTTTTTTACTTCTCTCAAAGTGCCTACCTTTGCTTTCTTTTACCAAAGTTCCAATGGGCCTCCTTTTGCCTCTATAACTTATTTTCTGAGCCTACACATACCAGCTAGCTCACCTTTTCTACCTTTGCGACTTTCTCTTATTATTGCTAGCTAGCTCACCTTTTCTACCTTTGTGACTTTCTCTTATTATTGGAGTCTTGGCTCCAAATTATTTTTTAGCTAGAACTCAAGTAGCAAGGTTGCTGAACCAAAGTCTAACCTCTGGTATTGTTTTGCTGTTAATAGTTCCACAGGCAGAATTTTCACAACAACACTGAACACTGAGTGAGTGTTTCTCCATGCTAACAATTCCACTGTAGTAATAGGCAGAATTTTCACAACACTGAACATTGAGTGAGTGTTTCTGCACATAAATGTGTTGGTCAGGCTTCCTACTTGGTCTCTGTTAGAGAGAGAGTCCACTTCCTGGAACCTTAAAAAAAGGTCCCCATCATTTCTTTTTATCTTATAATAAAATATTGACATCATCCTCAAATGGGACTGGGGGTTAGAGTGTGCCAATTAAGACTAGGGAAGTTATTCCTAATTAATATTCAAATAACTGGCTTCTAACCAGTAAGCCCAATGGCAAAGAGAAATGGCATGAGGCATTTCCAGAGCAATGTGCATCAGCATTAAGCTCAGGCAGAGAAATCACATCCAGTAAACCACACTGGAGGTCCTAAGGTGGGACCATGAAAAATAAGAAAATAGAAATGAGCAACATTCAGAATGAGAAGGGCAAATGGCTACACAGGCAGAGGATGCTTTTTTTAAAGCACATACAACTTTGTAGTAATAACATTTTTAGTGTTCTAGCCTGAAATTAATAAATACAACTTTAGCTAAAAAAAATAAACATTCTATTGTAGGTATCATTAGACTTTTTAAGGCTGTAAGTTTGACAGAACTGATTGTTTGAGAGCTAAGACTAAAAAACTGATCCATTTGATTATTTTTCTTTTCAAGAATTGTCTGCTAGGACCAAGGAAAACATTTCCCATGAAACCACCATGATCTCTTAGAACAACTTAATGTTAAGAGCCACAAGTCACCTTAGGAGGCAACTCAGCCAAAAGCCTCATTTTCCAAATGAGGAAAGTTGGATGCACTTTTCCAAATTCACTTAGCTAATTAGTGAAGAGCCTCTCAGACCTTATAAATTCAGTAAATTGGCAAATAAGCCTTTCTCCTGAATGCTTTCCTAACACTCCCAGTACAATGAGCCCATTGTTTTTTTAAATAAGTCATTAACATGATTGCTGTTGAGGAGTGACATTCATCCTAGATAGACCTGCTGGTTAACTCCCATGAGGTCAGACCATCCCAACAGAGCACTTCAAACATCCCGCCTTGGTGAATGCATCACCTCTGAATCTGGAATCTGATTAAACATCTGAACCTAACACAGAACACCATGCTACCCAACTCTGGGTGTATCTGTCTGTCCTAGAGGATAAGACTCTGAGCTGGTTTTCAGTATACAGGGAAATATGAAATATTTGAATCAGACATTTGATGTTTTTTCACCAATGGGGACTTCCGTAAACAGAAAAAAAAGGAGAAATCCCAAACTTTAAAATATTATACCCAAAGAAGCACAATCCAGTAAGTCAAATTGGTGGATCTAAGATAGTCAAAGATGGGCCCAGGAGAAATGAGAGACAATATAAGGATGCAACATTCAGAATGAGAAAGGGCAGTCTATAGCTATACCACCCAGAATGAGCCCAATCTCGTCTGATTTCGGAAGCTAAGCAGGGTTGTTCCTGGTTAGTACTTGGATGGGAGAATGAGAAAGGGCAAATGACTACATAAGACAGAGATGCTTTTTAAAGTTTTCTTTTCCAGTTTCCTCCCCTGTAACTCTCCATCTATATTTTCTTCCCAAGTGCAATATCTGTTGTATGAACTCCCTAATTTTCTTCCACATAAATGCAACTACAGCATTTCTGCTATCCACATTGCCTCTGTTGCTTCACAGTGGCCCAGACCCATCTATGAAATAGTCAACTTCTCCCTCAGTAATCCTCTCCTTCCTCATCCCTGCATAAATTGTGTGCAGGACTCATAAGCAAGACTTCACCCTACCCCAATCCTATCCCCCAGATAATTGTATGTCCTAGATGATGCCTACTGCAAGGAAGCAGGCAATTGCACTATTCTTGATAGAAGACTGGTGACCTTCTAAAGACAGACTCTGAGCACAAATGGAACAGCTTTTCTGGGCTGTTTGGGGGGCATTTCAAGAAAGCAAAGAGGGATTTGGAGATGGAAACTTTTGAATCATGTTACAGAAATATCTATTTTACCTGATTCCCACTCCCAGAGTTGTTCTAGCACCTGAACAAGTTTAAGATTTGTCTCCATAAGGCTTCTTCTCTCCCAGTCCTCCTGAGATCTCTTCCTCAGTTTACTTGAGCTGACCTCACAGACAGCTATGGGTATTCTGAGAGCAGCATTTGGGTTCCAACATTATGTATTTCACTTAAATTTTTCAAGTAAGAGTTGAGCCTTTTATCAACATTTTCTTGGGTTTAGTTTCATCACTGTTACTATCAAGATGATCTTCCATCTGGGAAAAAGCAAAACAATACTTTTCACACAAAAGACAGTTTTGTTTGGGAATAGGATAAAAACACACAAAGCATTCTTGCCAATTCAATGTAAATTTTAATGTGTAGCTTATACCTAAGGGTAACAGAAATCAAGCAGTGGCCATACTCAAAGGCAACAGATAAGAGTTTCAAATATTCTCTCCTGCAACTTTATCAAGCACAACATCACAGAAGATAAGGGCTAAGAAGACCAGTCTAGAGATAGAATCTGCTATGCGATTCTACCATTTTTCAAGTCACTAAACTCTAGACCCCAACTTATTCATTAAAAATAATAATAATAATCTTAACCTGGTTTATTAAAATAGTGTAAGGAGATATTAACTATCACTAAAAGTGTCCTCTGAAATTGTATGAACAGTATATAAAGCTTTGTTGTTCAATATATTAAGAAAATTAGAGATCCAGTTATATCAAACGTTGTAATTAAATTTTTCATTTACATTGCCCTTATAGTCCATACCACCACAACTTAATGATCACAGATTACAGGCTGCAGAGCTGAAGATGACTGAGTGGTCATCTTCAGTCAGTTGTAATACTAACTCGTTATTCTCTGTGTTCTTGTCCTCTCATCACATTTTCAAATACCAGGATCTCTGATGACATACTTGAAGGCCTCAAACAACTCATAACATCAAACAAATTGTAGTGCAAGAGCTCAACTCCAGGTGGGTTTATTTTAGATTCATCAAGACCGAAAAACAACAGTGGAGCATTGGAGAGGGAATTCATACCAGTTTAATCTCACTCCTGCAGGTGAGGACAGGAACAATGGGATCTGCCTTTTTAGTTCTGTGGCAGTAAGCAAGAACAGGGGAGTCATGGGAGTCACGAATCTGCCTTTAGTCTTGTCCTGCAGCAGCAGGTAAGGACATGGGGAGCCAATATCACCCACACTGCTTGAATAGCAGGGGCTTGTACATGAAGTCAACTAAGATGGCACCCAGCCAGTCTGAGCTGTGAAGTAGCATAACACTTATGCACTAAGAAATTCTCTTAGATAAGAGGACCTAGACAAATGAAAATGCATGGTGTAGAGGTGAGGATCCTGGCTATAATCACCCTGACATGACACAAATCAACAATTGTAATGTTGTTGCCCTTCAGGGATGCACCACTGTTTGATCCTAGCTCGACCCAACTAATACACTAGCTTTCCTTGGTGTCAGCTGGAAACAATGCTACTCACTGCAAGTCATCCCCACTCCATTTCCCTTGATCAGCTCAGCTGAAAGACTGCCTGATAGACATTACTTAAAGAGTACCTTCTGATCAAAGCAATTTATAATTACCTAAATTGGGGACTTCTGGTCAAAATGGTAGCATAGGTAAACACCACTTACCCCTTCTTGAGACAGAGAGGCCTGATGAGATCACTGGGGAGAATAGGGAGAGACCATTGAAGGAACTTGCTGAGGCAATGGTAAACAGTCTAGGCGGAGAACTGAATGCCTCCAGAGTGCATGGAATTATAAGCTAAAAGATTTTAAATAAAAGAAGGCTATCTCTCTGGCTCAGAGGGTATATGGCTGACTTGGGCTCTCTGGCTTTTTGGCTGGCTCTTCTGATTCTCTGGCTCTTCTTCCTTGAGGATGCCTGGGTGATTGTGCTTCAGCTGTCTGCATCTCCCAACAGACCGCATTTTAGATAGGAAGGAAATCTGGGCATAGCCCACTATCTATTGGGCTGGCCTGGCAGAGGATGACAGGTTTATTCTGTGGATGTTATAGAAGGGATGACTGCTGAGAACCTGTCATTCTTCCAAAATTGGAAGCTTTTATATCTTATCTTGTTTTAGTTTATAAACTAGCCCTATAGAAATAAGATAATTAAAATTAATAACAGGAATGATAGACCCAGGTGTTAGGGTTTAGCCTTCATTAATAGGCTTAAGTGATTAAAGCTGTAACTAAAGAGTTTAGTCTCAATTGATAGGCCTAGGTGATTAATTCTTGTGGAAAGCTATTATTCCAAAATTGTGAAGCTTTAGAATAAAGACTCTTTCCTTTGTCAACCAAACCTTTGCCTCTGGAATTTTGCCTAGAGTGTGGCAGTGGGCAGCAGGACCACAACTTGTTGTTTGGTAACACACAACCACATCAAAATTACAACTAAACTATAGAACAGCCATCATTCAGAACAGTCAGAAATTGAGTTGAATGTAAGTTTAACAACTACAAAATTAAAGAAACCACATCCATCCAGGCTGGTAAGAGGAACAGGATGCAAAATGGGCTGGTTGCACATCCATATTTGGTAAATAAAAATTTGGGAGGGATATCTCAGGAGAAAGGAGACCCAGTCCCAGGGTTCCAGTACCAGGAATCTAAGTCTCCATAACTTCTAGCTGCAAAAGACAGTGGGGATTGAGTTGGTAGAAGAAATTTCTGAAGTCCCAAGCAGTTCTTCTTAAGGGACCCACACAAAGACTGACTCAGACTCAATCCCTCTGAGCTCCAGCACTGGGGTAGCAGCCTGAAAGGCAACAGTGGCATAGAGGGAGGAACTGATGTATCTGGAATCAAGATAAGAGCTAAGGGACAGCTTTCTCCCAGAGAGAAAGGCAAACAGAAGCCATTGTCTATTTTCTGAACTTTGACCAAACAGGACCACAGAGCCTGCAAATGGATGCCATATCTGAGAATCCATTAACCTGGCTAACACTGTCTTCCCCACCCTCGAGATCCCTGAAGACTCCGTCCAACCCCCCTCACAAGCCTACCACAGTACTTTTCCATATGAACAGCTGGTCTTGGCTCATGCTTCATAAATCCTAAATCCTCTCAAACAAGCCACAGCTACCCTCAGTGAGCACCCAGCTCTCATACTTCTTGCTTTGTGGCCCTAGGCCTGGCACTAGTAGCAGCCTACCTAGATCAGAGCTTAGTTTTGCCTGGGAATCTCCAACAGCACTAGTGCCAGCCATCTCATATTACTTTATAACTCATATAGGGTGGCCCAAGGCAGAACAAAGGTTGGGGTTGACCTTGGCCAGCACCACCCTAGAAACCCCAGATCCTGCACACCCAATGGACAGCTACAAACCACATTGAAGCACCACTTCCCTACCCCTATACAAATGAACCTCCACAGAGGGTGGACATTGGTCAGTGGTCACAGCCAGTCTTTATAACTGACTAACCTGTATAAATTCCTCCCATTGAGCTGAAAATAGCAACCAAGGCTCAACTACAAAAAAGAGGGTATATTCAGCACATGTCAAGTACCCAGCTTGGGTGATATGGGGAGACTGTGCCCTGGTTCCTATAGGACACATACTACATTAGGTCATGCTACCAAGATAGGGAGTCATAGAAGCTCTACCTAATACATAGAAACAAACCCAGAGAAGTTGCCTAAATGAGGATATAAAGAAACATGGCCCAAATGAAAGAATAAACCAAACCCCAGAAAAAGAATTGCATAAAATGGATATAAGCAATCTATCATATGCAGAGTTCAAAACACTGGTTATAAGCATGCTCTAGGAAATTAATGAGGACCCCAACAGCATAAAAAACAACTAGTCAGAAATAAAGGATACACTAACTTTTAATAAAGAACAATTTCCATGGAAACAACAGTTGAGTGGATGAAGCTGAGAGTCAAATCAATGATTTGGAGCATAAGAAAGCAAAAACAAACAAACAAAAAACCAATCAGGAAAGAAGAAAACTTAATCAAAAAAATGAGGAGAGTGGAAGCAGCCTCTGAAATAGGTCCAACTTTCACAAAGTAAGGGTGCCAGAAGGAGAAGAGAAAGAGCAAGAAACTAGAAATCTATTAGAAAAATAATGTAAGAAAACTTCTCTAATTTAGTGAAGAAAATAGACATGCAAGACCAGGAAGTACAGAGAGTCCTAAACAAGATGGAAACAAAGAGGCCCACCCTAAGACACATCGTAATTAAAATACCAAAGGTTAAAGTTAAAGAGAGAATCTTAGAAGCAGCAAGAGAAAAAGCAGTTAGTTAGCTACAGGGGAGTTCCCATAAGATTGTCAGCTGATTTCTCAAAAGAAACCTTGCAGGCTAGAAGAGATTGGCAAGAAATATCCAGTCATGAAAGCAGGGATCTACAGCCAAGGTTTCTGTACCCAACAAAGCTATCATTTGGAATTGAAGGCAAATAAATAGCTTCCCGGATGAGAAAAAATTAAAGGAGTTCATCATCACCAAATCATTATTATATGACATATTAATGAGACTTATTTAAGAAAAAGAAGATTAAAACTATGAGCAATAAGATGGCAAAAATACATATATATGAATAATTAAATCTAAAACCAAACTAAGCAAACAAGAGATAGAATCATGGACAGAGAGTGTTTTGATGATTGCCGAATGGGGTGGGGTGATTGTGGGTGAGTGGGTGAAGAGATGAGAAAGTTAGGAAGTAGAAATAGGTAGATACAGGAGAGCCTTAAGATGGCAAAGGAGTAGTAGAGTTACACCAATCTCCTCCCAGGTCACATCTAAAATTACATTTTTGGAGAAAAAAAAATCAGCTGGAATTATCAACAGAACAGGTGGAAAGAAGTCTTGTAGCCACAAACAGAACAGAAGGGGACTCTTTATCACAATGTGACTGGTAGGAATCATGGAAACAACAGAGAGCTGGATGGGCCCCCACTAGAGGCAGCAGCCAAAGAAACGGAGCCAGGGGCTCCACCTGAGAAGGGTGTGTTCTGGTCCCCCAGCTGGGTTTCCTAGCCTATAGCAACACAGCAGAGAGTAGAGCAGCATCCAGCTGAGAAGGGTGGAAAGTTGGGGAATTTAATAGCCTAAGAGACCACTGAAGACAGAGAAATGCTAAAGTGACCACAACAAAAATACATTGGCACCCACCTACCCTGGGCTCCAGCAGAGGGAGGGCAGAGTGGACTGAAGATGTGCGGAGAGAGTTTGTGGCAGTGGATTGGAGGAGATAACTGGGGAAGCAAGAGTGGGGATCCCAGCATTGACTCATCGCCCACACCTCAGGCAGACTAGGCTGTACCAAGCAGCTTTGTTCTGAGGCTCCTCATAGCCCCACCACTGGAAGCAATTTGCCCTGGAAAGCAGTGCCTGAGCTTGGCACCTGATGACAATTTTTTGATTTACATCTAAATAAACCTATCCTGCCCTGCTGTGTCTGAGCATAGATACAGTAGATGGCACCTGAAGAGTGCTTACGGAACAGCAAGCAGCGCCTGGGCCTGGTAGCTGATTACAAACTCTCTGACTTATAGCTGGGTCAGTCAGTCAGCACCACACAGAGGCAATTGAGCCTGGTGGCTGATCGTGGATTCATTGCTTTGCAATTGAGTCAGACCTTCTTGCTTAGCAGAACCTGGGCCTGGTGGCTGATTATAAACTCTCTGACTTAGAGCTGGGTCAGGCAGTCAGCCACACATAGTGACAACTGAGCCTGGTAGCTGATTCTGGATTCATTTGTTAACAACTGAGTTGCTTTGTCCCAACCAGTGGCCCCTGGGACTGGCTGCTGATCACAAACTAATTGGATCTAGCCCAGTGGCCCCTTAGCCTGGTGGCTAATCAGATTCATGGATAACGATAGAATATTTCAGTCCAGCCCAGCACCACCTGAGCTTGGTAGCTAATCACAGATTCATTGGATCACAATTGCACCTTGCTGTCTAGCCCAGCAGCTCCTGAGCCTAGTCGTAGAACACAGATTCATTGGATTACAATTGGATCTTGCTGCCTAGCTCAGTGGCACCTCAGCCTGGTGGCTGATCACAGATTTATTGACCTACATCTGCATCTGTCCCACCAGGCTACACCTGAGCTGGTGGCTTATCCATTGGATTACAATAGAAACTCTCTGTCTAGCCCAGCAGGTCCTGAGTTTGGTAGCTGATTTATTGATTTGCAATTGAATTGGTCTGTCACCCCAAGCTGCATCTAAGCCTGGTGGTGGATCACAGATTGATAGGATTACAACTAAATCAATATTTCCAGCCAAGCAGTTCCTTAGCCTGGCAGATGATCACAGTCTGATTGGATTACAATGAAACCTAAAACTGGAAGAAAAAAGTCCATCACCAAAAGGAAAGGAGGAATCCCCAGAAAGATCACTAAATGAAACAGAGGCAAGCAAATGATCAGATACGGAATTCAAAATAATGATGATAGAAAAGCTCAATAAGCTCAGCCAGCTCAAAGAAAACTATAAACAACTCTAGGGGAGCTACAAGGAACTTACTGAGAACTACACCAGCATTAAAAAGGACATAGAAACTATCAGTAAGAACCAGGAAGAAAAGAACAATACAATTTCTTTTCTTTTTTAATATTTATTGTTGTTGTATTACATCCATCCCCTTTTTGCTCCCCTCTGTCCCCCTCCCCACCCACCCATTCCCCCCAAAGTCTTTCCCACCTGTTGTCCATGTCCATGGATCCTTTATACTAGGTTCTTGTCTAAGCTGCTCCCTTTCCTTGTCTCTGCCTCCCCCCTCCCCCCAATCCTTTTCCCCCTAACCACTGAAGGCCTATTCACTGTATTCATATATTTGGTTCTGTTTTGCTTGTTGTTGGTTTTGTTCATTATTGTCCCATAATGGGTGAGATCATATGATATTTGACCTTCACTGACTGGCTTATTTCACTAAGCATAATATTATCCAGTTCCATCCATGTTATTGCAAAGGGTACAAGTTCCTTCTTTCTTTCTGCCATATAGAATTCCATTGTGTAAATGTACCAAAGTTTTTTGATCCAATCATCCACTGATGGGCACTTAGGCCATTTCCAGCACTTGGCTATTGTAAATAGTGCTGCTATGAACATAGGTGTACATAGGTTCTTATGAATTGGTGTTTCAGGGTTTTTTGGGCATAGTCCAAGTTGTGGAATCACTGGATCAAAAGGCAGCTCCATTTTTAGTTTTTTAAGGAAACCCCATACTGTTTTCCACAGTGGCTGCACCAGCCTACATTTCCACAAACAGTGTATGAGGGTTCCCTTTGCCCCGCATCCTCACCAACACTTGTTGTCTGTTGATTTATTAATGATTGCCATTCTGACAGGTGTGAGGTGGTATCTTATTGTGGTTTTAATTTGCATCTCTCTGATGACTAGTGATGTTGAGCATTCTTTCATATGCCTCTGGGCCCTTTGTATATCTTCCTCAGTGAGTTGTCTGTTCAGGTCCTTTGTCCATTTTTTAATTGGGCTGTCTGTCTCCCTGGTGTTGAGTTGCATTAGTTCTTTATATATTTTGGAGATCAGACCCTTGTCTGTGGTATCGTTGGCAATTATGTTTTCCCATACAGTTGGTTCCCTTTGAATTTTGCTGATATTTTCTTTAGGTGAACAGAAACTTTTCAATTTGATATAGTCCCATTTGTTGATTTGTTCTTTGATTTCCTTTGTCCTTGGTGAAGTATCAGTAAACATATTTCTGCATAGGATATCCAAAAGTTTACTACCTCTAGGACCTTTATGGTGGCACTGCTTATGTTTAAATCCTTTATCCATCTTGAGTTTATTTTGGTGTATGGTGTAAGTTGGTGGTCTAGTTTTATGTTTTTGCATGTTGTTGACCAGTTCTCCCACCATTTGTTGAAGAGACTGTTTTTACTCCATTTGATGTTCTTTCCCTCTTTGTCAAATATTAGTTGACCATAGAGTCCTGGGTTAATTTCTGGGCTCTCTATTCTGTTCCATTGATCTATATGTCTATTCTTATGCCAGTACCATACTGTTTTGATGACAGTAGTCTTGTAGTATTGTTTGAAGTCTGGTATTGTGATTCCTCCTACCTGTTCTTCTTTCTCAAGATTGCTGTGGCTATTTGTGGGCATTTTTGGCTCCATATAAATTTTTGAAGTATTTTTTCTATTTCTGTGAAGTCTATCATTGGTATTTTAATTGGGATTGTATTGAATATGTAGATTGCTTTGGGTAGTATGGACATTTTAATGATGTTAATTCTTCCCATCCATGAACATGGTATATGCTTCCATTTATTTGTATCTTCCTTGATTCTTCATTGTTCTGTAGTTTTCTGAGTATAGGTCTTTAGAATACAATTTCTGAGTTGAAGAATACAGTAGAAGGAATCAACAGCAGGCTAGAGGAAGCAGAGGATCAGATAAGCCATCTGGAGGACAATGTAGGAATATATTCCAAGCAACAGAATGAAAAAAGGCTGGACAAGAATGAAGAGCTTTTAAGAGAGCTGCAGGACAACATGAAACACAATAATATCTGTATCATTGGGATACCAAAAGGAGAAGAGAAACAAGGAGTAGAAAATATGTTCAAAAAATTAGTGAAAGAAAGCTTTCCTAACATGATGAGTAAAAATGTTACTCAACTTCAGGAAGCACAGAAGTTTCTGATGAGGATGAATCCAAGCAGACCCACTCTAAGATACATCATAATTAAAATGGCAAATTTCAAAGACAAGGAGAGAATCCTAAAAGCATCAAGAGAGAAACAGGAAATAACATATAATGGGGCTCTGATAATGTCATCAAATCATTATTTCACAGAAACAATAGAAGCCAGAAGGGAATGGCAAAAAATATTCCAAGTAATTGGGACAAAAGACCTGCAACCAAGAATACCTAGCAAGGCTCTCATTCAAAATAGGAGAAATAAGGAGTTTCCCAGACAAAAGAAGGCTAAAAGAATACATCTCAACCAAACCAGCATTGCAAGAGATGCTAAAAGGTCTGCTTTCAAAACATGAAAAAACAGAAAGAGACATAGAGAAATACAGATACAAAGTGGAAAAGTGGCAATAATTATCAGTAATAACCTTATATGTAAACAGATTAAATGCACCAATCAAAAGGTATAGGTAGCTGAATGAATAAGAAAACATGACCCACAGATATGCTGACTTCAAGAGACCCACCTCAGAACAAAAGATCAACAACACAGATTGAAAGTGAAGGGATGGAAAAATATATATCAAGCAAATGTACATGAAAAAAAAAGGCTAGAAATAAGTAGCAATACTTATTTCAGACAAAATAGATTTTACAATGAAGGCCATAAAAAGAGGCAAAGAAGAATATTTCATAATACTTAAGGGAATCCATCAAGTAGATATAACTCGGGTATACATATATGCACCCAACATAGGAACTCCCAAATATATAAAGAAAATCTTGGAGGACTTCAAGAAGGATATAGACAGCAACACACTCATAGTAGAAGATTTCAGTACCCCATTATCAACAATGGACAGATCTTCCAAACAAAAAACAACAAGGATATTGTGGCAATGAACAACACTCTAGAGGACATGGATCTAACTGATATATACAAGCTTTTCACCCCAAAGAAGCAAAATACACATTCTTTTCAAATGCACATGGAACATTCTCAAAGATGGACCACATGGTAGGTCACAAGACAAGCCTCCACAAATACAATAAAATTGAAATCATACCAAACATTATCTCAGATCATAATGGAGTAAAACTAGAAATCAAACTCAGGGGAAAAAAACAAAAGCAGTCTAACTCATGGAGACTGAATAACATGCTTTTAATTAAGGAATGGGAACACAATGAGATCAAAAATGAAATCAAAAAGTTTCTGGAAATGAATAACAATGAATTCACAACAGCCCTAAACTTAATGGACACAGCAAAGGAAGTCCTCGGAGGGAAATTCATAGCACTACAGGCCTACCTAAAAAGGTCAGAAAAAGCTTGTATAAACAACCTAACCATAAAGCTGCAAGAACTAGAGGAGCAACAACAAAGAAAGCCCAGAGCAAGTAGAAGAAAGGAAATCATGGAAGCAGCTATTTGGCTCTGTCTTGAACCTTTGTCGGGTTTGGTCTCCTTACCTCCTCTCTAGCCTCCACCATGTCCACTAGGATAAGCCAGAAGACCACCATGGTGTCCAGCTCTGGCCCCGGGGGCTTCAGCAGCCACACATACTCCAGTGGGCTCAGCTCCTCTGCCATTTTCTGGGTGGGCAGCAGCTATCAACCTGGCCTGGGAGCCATCGTGAGTCTGGCTGGAGGTTTCAGCGGATCTGTGAATATGAGGAGCATCAAAGCTGTCCAAGTGAACCAGAGCTTGCTGAACTTCATTAAGGTGGAGGTGGATCCCAACTTCCATGCCATGCACAAACAGGAGAAGGAGCAGATCAAGAGCCTCAACAACAAGTTTGCTTCCTTCGTCGATAAGGTACGAAGCCTGGAGCAGCAGAATAAGATTCTGGAGCCCAAGTGGACTCTCCTGCAGCAGCAGAAGGCGACTCACAGTAACATGGACAATATGTTTGAGAACTACATCAACAACCTTCGGCGGCAGCTGTAAATACTGGCCCAGGAGAAAGTGAGACTGGAGGTGGAGTTTGGCAACAAGCAGGGGCTAGTGGAGGACTTTAAGAATAGGTATGAGGATGAAATCAACAAGCGCACAGAGTTGGAGAATTAATTTGTCCTCATCAAGAAGGATGTGGATGAAGCATACATGAACAAGGTAGAGCTGGAGTCCTGCCTGGAAGGGCTGACTAATGAGATCAACTTCTACAGGCAGCTGTATGAAGAGGAGATTTGTGAGCTGCAGTCTCAGATCTCTGACACATCCATTGTCCTGTCCATGGACAACAGCTGCTCCCTGGACCTGGACAGCATCATTGCTGAGGTCAAGGCCCAGTATGAAGAGATCACAAACTGCAGCTGGGCTGAGGCCAAGACCATGTACAAGATCAACTATGAGGAGCTGCAGACATTGGCTGGGAAACATGGGGATGACCTGCGTCACACAAAGATGGAGATTTCTGAGATGACCCAGAGCATCAGCCATATCCAGGCTGAGATTGATGGCCTCAAAGGCCAGAGGGTTTCCCTGGAGACTGTCATCGCTGATGCCAAACAGTGTGGCGAGCTGGCCATCAAGGATGCTCAGGCCAAGGAGGCTGAGCTGGAGGCCGCCCTGAGAACTGCCAAGCAGGACATGGCCCAGCAGCTGCGAGAGTACCAGGAACTCATGAATGTCAAATTGGCCCTGGATGTGGAGATCACCACCTACCACAAGCTGCTGGAGGGTGAGGAAAACAGACTGGAGTCCGGGATGCAGAACATGAGTATCCATACCAAGACCACCAGCAGTGGCTACTCAGATGTGCTGAGCCCAGGTTACTCGAACTTGAGCTACAGCCTGGGCTTCCAGCCTGGCATTGGCTCTGGCCAGGACTCTGGCCACTTCAGCTGCAACAGCACCACCTCCTCCAAGACAGTGGTTGTGAAGAAGATTGAGACCTGAGATGGGAAGCTGGTGTCTGAGTCATCTGATGTTCTGGCCAAGTGAATGACCACTGTGGTCCTCCTGTCCTCCTCGCTGGGTGGGAAAGGAGCTCTGCAGGGGAGCGGCAGAGTGCACAGAAGACCTGCCTGAAGCTCAGCCCCAGCCCCCAGCTCACCCTTGGGGTTGGGGAGTTTACTGCCTAGGGGGACCACCTTTTACCCCTGCCCTTGACTAAAAGCCAAATCAAGTGTTTTTCTACCCCTCCAAAATAAAGTCTCAGCTGGCTCTGCCAAAAAAAAAAGAAAGAAAGAAAGAAAGAAAGGAAATCATCAAGATCAGAGCAGAATTAAAGACCTTAGAGACTCAAACTACAATGTGAAGAATCAACAAGTCCAGAATCTGGTTCTTTGAAAAAATAAACAAAATTGACAAGCCTTTATCCAGACTCATCAAGGAAAAGAGAGAGGACCCAAATAAACAAAATCAGAAATGACAGAGGAGAAATCATAACTGATACTTCAGAAATACAAAGGAGTATAAAAAATTACTACAAACAACTATATGACAAGAAATATGACAACCTGGGTGAAATGGACACATTTCTGGAAATGTATAATCTACCAAAACTGAACCCAGAAGAAGCAGAAAGCCTGAATAGGCCAATAACAACTAGTGAAATTGAAGAAGTAATCAAAAATCTCCCAAAGCACAAGAGCCCTGGATCAGATGGCTACACAGGTGAATTCTATGCTTGTTAAATATCAAATATTTAAAATGTTTGTTAAATATCAAACATTTAAAGAACTAACTCCTATCCTTCTCAAACTATTCCAAAAAATCCAACAAGAAGGAATAGTCCCAAACTCTTTCTATAAGGCCAATATTATTCTAATCCCAAAACCAGGCCAAGACACAACTGAGAAAGAAAACTACAGGCCAATATCTCTGATGAACATAGATGCTAAGATTCTCAACAAAATATTGGCCAACCAGATCCAGCAATATATTAAAAAGATCATACACCATGATCAAGTGGGTTTCATCCCAGGAATGCAAGGATGGAACAACATTCACAAATTAATAAATGTAATACACCACATCAACAAAATGAAAGACAAAAACCATATGATCATATCAATAGATGCTGAAAAAGCATTTGATAAAGTACAGCAACCATTTATGATAAAAACCCTCAGCAAAATGGGAATAGAGGGAACATACCTCAACATCATAAAGACTGTATTTGAAAAACCTGAAGGCAACATCATACTCAATAGGCAAAAACTAAAAGCTTTCCCCCTAAGATCAAGAACAAGACAAGGCCATCCACTTTCTCCACTTCTGTTCAACATTGTTTTGGAGGTTCTAGCCATAGCCATCAGAGAAGAAAAAGGAATCAAAGGTATCCAACTTGGAAAGGAGGAAGTCAAACTGTCATTATTTGCAGATAACATGATAGTGTACATACAAAACCTGATAGACTCCACCAAAACCCTACTCAACCTAATAAGCAAATTTAGCAAAATAGCTGGATATAAAGCCAATATTCAGAAATCAAAACATTTTTGTATACCAGTAATGAAACATCAGAGATAGAAGTGAGAAAGCAAATCCCATTTACTGTAACAACAAGGAAAATAAAGTACTTAGGAATAAACTTATCCAAGTAGGCAAGACTTGTACTCAGAAAACTACACAACATTGAAGAAAGAAATTAAGGAAGACACAAATACATAGAAGCATAGACTATGTTCATGGATGGAAGAAGGAACATCATTAAAATATCCATACTACCCAAAGCAATCTATAGATTCAGTGCAATCCAATTAAAATACTAATGACATACTTCACAGAGATAGAACAAATACTTCAAAAATGTATATGTAGCCAAAAATGCTCATGAATAACCTCAGCAAATTGAGAAAGAAGAACAAGGTAGGGTGAATTACAATACTGGACATCAAACCATACTACAAGCCTACTGTAATTAAAACAATGTGGTACTGGAATAAGAATAGACATATAGATCAATGGAACAGAATAGAGAGTCCAGAAATGAACCCAGAACTTTATGGTCAATTAATATTCTACAAAGGGGGGAGGAACATAAAATACAGTAAAAGCAGTCTCTTCAGCAAGTGGTGTTGGGAGAACTGGACAGCAGCATGCAAAAAAATAAAACTAGACCACCAACTTGCACCATACACCAGAATAAACTCAAGATGGATAAAGGACTTAAACATAAGCAGTGCCACCATAAAGATCCTGGAGAAAAATATAGGCAGTCAAATTTTTGATATCCTATGAAGAAATATGTTTACTGATACTTCTCCAAGGGCAAAGTAAATCAAAGAACAAATAAATAAATGGGACTATATCAAATTGAAAAGTTTCTGTTCAGCTAAATGAAATACCAGCAAAATTCAAAGGGAACCAACTGGATGGGAAAACATAATTGCCAATGATACCTCAGAGAAGGGTTTGATATCCAAAATATATAAACAACTCATGTGACTCAACACCAAGAAGACAGACAGCTCAATTTAAAAATGGGCAAAGAACCTGAACAGACAACTCTCTGAGGAAGACATACAAAGGGCCCAAAGGCGTATGAAAGAATGCTCAACATCACTAGCCATCAGAGAGATGCAAATTAAAATCACAATAAGATATCACCTCACACCTGTCAGAAAGGAAATCATCAACAAATCAACATACAAGTGTTGGAAAGGATGTAGGGAAAATGGAACCCTGGTGCACTGTTGGTGGGAATGCAGACTGGTGCAGCCACTGTGGAAAACAGTATGGACTTTCGTTAGAAACCTAAAAATGAAACTGCCTTTTGATCCAGCAATTCCACTACTAGGATTATACCTGAAGAACCCTGAAACACCAATTCATAAGAACCTATGTACCCCTATGTTCATAGCAGCACTATTTATAATAGCCACGTGCTGGAAACAGCCTAAGTTCCCATCAGTGGGTGAATGGATCAAAAAATTTTGGTACATTGACACAATGAAATACTATACAACAGGAAGAAAGAATGAACTTCTAACCTTTGCAGGAACATGGATGGAACTGGAGAGTATTATTCTTAGTGAAATAAGCCAGTCAGTGAAATACAAATACCATATGATCTCATCTGTTACAAGATAATAATGAACAAAACAAACAAACAAGCCAAACAGAACCAGACACATGAATACAATGAATAGATCTTCATGGGCAGAAGGGAGGGGATGGAATGATGGGGGAGAAGGAGACCAAGAGGAGCAGTTTAGTCAAGGGACTAGCATGGAAGAACCAGGAACAAGCAGAACAAATGGGATTGACTTTAGGGAGGATTAGGTGGGTGGGGAAGGGAAGAGAGGGGAGGGGAAATGGGATAGATGTAATACAACAACAATAAAATTAAATTAAAAAAATAGGTAGTTATAGAATTGTTATGGTGGTGTAAAACACAATATAGGACATGGAGTAGCCAAAGAACTGATATGTATGACCCACAGACATGATCAATGGTGTGGGGATTGCCTGAGGGAGTAGAAGATGATGGGTGGAGAGGAACAAAAGGAGAAAATTAGAAAACTGTAATAGCATAATTAATAAAATATAATTTAAAAAATTAAAATAAGGCGGACAATAATCCTGTGAAAGATTCAGGATACTAGAATTGTGTGGTACCATTGTTAACAGAAAATATTCCATCCTAATAAAAGCATATGATGAGAATAGAGAACCAACCATGAATAGGTTAAAAAATCTGAATTCTAGAATGGAAGTAATCTACTAATTAACTGTGTAACTTTGGAAAATCAGTCCTCATTATCAATAAGGTATTTGAAAAGCATACTCTCTTAGGACTCTTCTAAAGTTCCATGGTTCTTAATTCCACAGTGGTTTCTGAATGGTGTTACCCTCACCCCCAATGGTTATAACAGATAGTTATAGAATTAAGAACTATGTCATAAATATATGAATTTTTTTGTTGTTGCATCCTGAACAGCCAATTATGTCTCAAAATGTACTTAAGCCACTAGCATAAAAAAGTCTATGCTAACTGCCTATAGGATTGAAGCTCGTGAATCAGCCAGAACATCAATTTTTTGACATTCAGAAAGGGGAGCAGCTTAGACAAGAACCTAGTATAAAGGAACCATGGACATGGACAACAGGTGGGATTGACTTTGGGGGAATGGGTGGGTGGGTGGGGAGGGGGACAGAGGGGAGCAACAAGGGGATGGATGTAATACAACAACAATAAAATTAAAAAAAAAAAGAAAGAAAGAAAGAAAGGTTAGTAAAAGGCCAAGAAACACCTCTTTTGTTATAAATGCATCCATCATCATATAATAATGATTTTTGTATACAAATCCTTTATTCTACACTTCATCCTTCATATATACTTAAATGCATGTCTATAACACCTTAAGTATTTTTAAAACTAAACCATCTGTTATAGCAAATACAAAGAGAACAAATAAAGTAAATGGAGGAAAATAATACTTCAATCATATTAATGATTACATAAAATCAAAAAGAAATGTAATAATACTTTAAAGAATTCAAATTATTTTCCATTACCAAACTGTTCACTGTACTGAAAGTGAATTAGCATTTTTTAAATCCTCACCTGAGGATATGCTTATTATTTTTTTAGAGAGAGAGTGAAAAACATCAATACAAGAGACAAACATCAATCAGCTGCCTTCCATATGCACCCCAACTGGGAATCAAACCCACAGACTTTTGGTACATGGGATGATGCTCCAAACAACTGCGCAACCATCCAGGGCAAATTAGCATTTTCTTAACAGTCAGTGAGATAATTTATTCTAAATTAAAATTTTTCAATTTTTTATTTTTTTCTAAATTGCTTCAAAATAATTTTAATTTCTTCTCAGCTAAGATTAAGGTGAACAAATAACTTGGTTTCAATAGTCTTCTGGTCACCATAATATAGCATGACATCAGGCCATACCTATGAATCATAGAATGACTGCAGGGACTCAAAAATTCTCCAAAGTTGAAAGCAACCCCTGAATAAAATTAATAATAAGAATAATACCTGATCCTTATCATATGATCTCACCCATTACGGGACAATAATGAGCAAAACTAACAACAAGCAAAACAGAACCAAGTGTATGAATACAAGGAATAGGCCTGCAGTGGCCAGGGAGAAAGGGGTTGGGGGGAGGGGAGAGGCAGAGGCAAAGAAGGGGAGCAGCTTAGACAAGAACCTAGTATAAAGGAACCATGGACATGGACAACAGGTGGGATTGACTTCAGGGGGAAGGGGTGGGTGGGGAGGGGGACAGAGGGGAGCAAAAAAGGGATGGATGTAATACAACAACAATAAAATTAAAAAAAAAAAAGAATAATACCTGATCCAAATGAAATCCCCCAGGGAAATTTCACTCAGGGTTTGAGTTCCTGGGCTGTGTATCAGAACTCCTGAGACATTTCAATAACACTCATTAAATACCTTGCAGCAGAACCAGTCTTCCCATAGATGGATGCACTCCCTACATAAGCAAGATCCCATTCCAGGTGTGAGTGGGTTATCTGAGGGTCTGCTCTAATTTGAATTTGAGATTCTTTAGGGGTTACAATATATTTTTGAAGCATGAAATATTTATTGGCCTTGGCAGGGTAGCTCAGTTGGTCAGACCATCATCCTGATACACCAAGGTTGTGCATTTGATCCCTAGTTAGGGCACACACTAGAATCAATCAATGAATGCATAAATAAATGGAATAACAAATTAATGTTTCTTTCTCTCTCCCTTCTTTCTCTAAAATCAATTACAAATATACTTATTTACTTATTAAATTTATTGGAATGATATGGGTTAATTAATAAGATTATATAGGTTTCTAGTATTGCATTGTGTGCCCACCACCCAAAGTCAAACCTTTCATCCATGCTTCAGAGCTCCTAAAACCTTAGCTTGCATCTGGACACAACTTTCTACTTGCTTTAGATAAACTTGACAAGCTTTGATTTTATAAAAGGCAGAAAATACTTCCCCACCCTCCATAAAAAGATATCCATGTCCTCATTCCAAGAACCTTAAGTGGCAAAAAAAAAAAAAGGATCTCCACAGATGTGATCATTAAAAATGGGCTCTCGAGCCCTGGCTGGTAGCACAGTGGATAAGGCGCCGGCCTGCGAACCCAAAGGTCGTAGGTTCGATTCCCCAGCCAGGGCACATGACCAGGTTGCAATCCAGGTCTCCAGTCAGGTCTGTGGCTGGAGGCAGGTGAAACGCAACCATACATTGATGTCTCTCTCCCTCTCTGCCTCTCTCCCTTCCCCTCTTTCTAAAAATAATGAAATAAAATCTTTAAAAAAAAAAAAAAATGGGCTCTCAATGCAATAACAAGTATCCTAATAGAGAAACAGAGGAAGATTTGATACAGACAGAAGAGGAAAAACTATGTGGAGATGGAGGCAGGGATTGGAATGATGTGACCACAAGCCAATAAACATCAGCAGCCACCAGAAAGTGGAAGAAGCAAGGAATGGATTTTCCCCTATGGCCTCCAGAGAAAGGGTAGCCCTGCCCAGTTATATTTATTTTGGACTTCTGGCATCTAGAACTATTCAAACTATTTTTTCTTAAGCCATCAAGTTTATGGGTAATTCATTACAGCAGCCATAGGAACCCAATATAATTGCCATTTAGATTGTCCATTGTTTTACCCTGACCATGACCTCAGAAACAAACTTTAGTGTTGAATTCCCCTAAGATCTCCTACGGACAGTAACTGTGCTTATTGTGCCAAGGACCACTCTCAAAAGAGTTCTGCTGGGAGAAACATCTGTTTTTTGTTGAATTAGGAAGTAACTTAGCTTTTTAAATATAAAAAATGCAATTTTAAATTCCAGTTTTAGGAACTTGTGCTCCTTTACATGCACATAAAATTAGCATTTTCACCCCAACAAACCAAAACTAATAAATAAATTAAATTTTGTTTTCAATCTACTGAACAGTTATAATGATACTATTTATTATTTGTCTCCTCAGACAAATCCAAGTTACAGATTTTGGAGAAGAGTTTTCAGATAAACATGTTATCTAAATGTGATTAATTTGAGAGGATATTTTAATAAAAATAAATTATTCTTGTATAGCTTATAAGATATATGTGATTTCCAACAATTGTAGTGTCACTTTATTCAAATTATAACAATTGCTTCTGTGCTGAATTGAAAGTGCTGTGTAATGTATTTCATTCACATAAAAGTCTCATTTTAAACACTCAACCATTCCCATTGCTTCTGGCTAGCACTGTCACCTCATGGCTACACAACCATGGCATCTGTCAACCTGGAATTGCCCACTGTCCGGAAAGCTGGATGATCTCCCTAATCAACCTCTTATGTCACAGTACCTGCCAGTGCATGACTGTAGTGTGAGAAAGGGTTTCCCACTTTGAACTGATAAAATCTGAGTTGTACAGCTTTGTAGTGAACTACTGTTGTTTACAATGGCTGGGATCTGCCAACTCTGAAGTGACATTTCACAAAACAAAAACATTCTTCCCCCATGTCAACAAATGCAATAAAAATGAGCACTCTTTGTTTATGAAGTGTGAGTAAAGAGTGACTGCTGGATTAAGCTCTTCAGGAAGGAGGTCATGGAGAGGACACTGAGCTCACATGGGGCATTAAGTCAGCAAAGAGCCCCTCCTTTGGCAGATTCCAGCCGCACCATCCCCAACCTCCCACTCCAATAGTCTGAATCTGTGACTGGGAAGAGTCAGGTTGGATGTTTGGAACAAGGCCAGCCCTGGATCAACAGTTACTCAGCACAGCCAGGGAAGAGAGTTGAAGATTTGGGACAATCAAAGTTAATGTGTACTCAGAATCAGGGTAATCATCCAAGCCCACAACTGTGAATCTCATCTCAGAAACTAGCTTGCCAAGTTACTTTTCAACTTTTGTTGCTTCAGTTCTTCTGCTGTAGAATTAAAAAATTGGTTGAATTCTGAATAGGCTATTTATGCCTGGTGTGGAACACAGAAGTTTACACCCACCTCTATAATAAGAAGCTATGACTGAAACAGAATTTCCTACCTTATGTTCCAGAAAAGACTCATCCTGTGCAATGCTCCCTGGAAAAGGACAGCAGAGTTAAATCAGCTGGAGGCATAACAACACATAGCACAGCCAAGGTTCTGAGAAGTCTTGGTGGCAGATACCACTATTTGCCTACTCAAAACCCTTTCTCCCCTCCTTCCATGCCAACAGGGATTCAATATTTGGAGGGAATGCCATGCAACCAGCTAAAAGGTACATTGCCCACCTCCTTTGAAGGTAGGGATGGAAATTTGACACATCTCTAGCCGAGGTATAAATGAAAGTCACTCATGAGACTAAGTTAGATGATTAATATCATTTTTCTCTTTGACCTCCCACCACCATTTTTTTTGTTGTTGTTGTTGTTTTTTTTTTTTTTTTTTTTTTGGCTGAAATAGAAATGATCATTCTTCAGTAGCCATCTAGAGGACATGAAGACAAAAGTCAGCAGAAGGGAAAGCAATAAAAGCCTGGGTCCTTAAAAAATAAATAAATAAATAAAATAAAATAAAAGCCTGGGTCCTTAATGATTTCCTAAGGATACTGTGAATCCTCATATTAGTCTAGACAGGTTACCTTCAGATTGGTATTACATAAGAAAAATTAAATCCCCAATTTGGTTTAAGTTTCCGTGCTCTTGGGTATCTGTTCCTGGCAGCCAAATGCAACTCCTAACTGATTCATCTTTTTTGAAACCAGCATGCATAAACCTTTGGAATATGGGTTGAGAAATACTTTATGTATGTGCATATGCATTAATCCTTAAACACCCTCATGCGACTCTTTTGTGTACCTGGAGGCTGCACTTTTAACCATAGGTTTTAACTGAATATGGGTCTTAAAGTCTTAGGCATAAGACCTGGGCCCTGGGAATCCAAGCCTGGTTTTAGCCAGCCCCCACAGTAACAGCTGACACCAGTGAAGACCTATGTCCTTCAAAGATATCTTAGCCTGCTGGCAAGACCCATGTCCTTTGGCAATATCTTGGTCTGCTAGCAAGAACTTAGTAACTTCTGTTTTAGCGAGCCCCTCTGTTCTCAGAGCCAACTACCCCAATGCCATCTACAGAGTCCCTTCAACTGCCCCCTTATCTTCTTTAACCACCCCTGCCTTTCTTTTGTTCACTGTTGATACCTTCCTGCCCTCCTGGTCTCAGCCTATTTGTGCAGTTAGCTAAGTAAACCTTTTAAGCTCATGGCCTGTTCCCCTGTCATTTCTCTTCTCACTTGCTCCAGACCTAACAAATAGCAGTTACACTTTCTTTTGTAATCCCACCAATATTTAGTTTCTCATGAAGTATGGCAATGCTGGCTGAAATCTCTCAGAAATTCAAGAGAGAATAATATTTATCATCTTATTAAAATTAATTATTAAATATATAATACAAAGGGAATTTAGCATTTAATATTATAATACTTATAAATAATTATATGAAACCAGTAACTGTAATTCTTACTCCAAAAGGGTATAAATATGGGATACTGAATACAAAGACAAGTGGTTGGTATTGGAAATCTTCAAAGCAGGAGCATCTATAATTGTACTAGTCTGCCCTAGGATACAATTGGCTTAGCAGAAAAAAATCCAAAGCCTTGCATTTGAGATCTCCTTTGGAGAATAATTTTAGTCTTCAAAACAAATTATTGCCAGATCCTAACTATAATTAACAATAACTCCAGCTCTGGCTGGTAGCACAGTGGATAAGGTGCTGGCCTGCAAACCCAAAGGTCTCTGATTTGATTCCCTAGCCAGGACACATAACCAGGTTGTAAGCCAGGTCTCCAGCCAGTTCCATGGCTGGAGGCAGGTGAAAGGCAACCATACATTGATGTTTCTCTCCCTCTCTGCCTCTCTGCCTTTCTCTCTCTCTGGAAATAATAAATAAAATCTTAAAAAAAAAAGAAAAAAGAAAAGAAAGAAGAAGAAAGAAAGAAAGAAAGAAAGAAAGAAAGAAAGAAAGAAAGAAAGAAAGAAAGAAAGAAAGAAAGAAAGAAAGAAGGAAAGAAAGGAAAAACTATAAAAAACAAACAAGCAAACAAAAAGGTAATAAGTCCTTCTGAAAAAAGAAATAATGGCGTGTATGTAAACTATAGTAGAAGCTTTTAATAATTCTGATCTGGGAAGGCACACTTAGTAACAAAGATGTGCAATATTAAATGTTCCTTCCTTTCTCCCAATTCTGCATATGTTTGCCTCCTATGGAGATGCATGTGGTAGGCCACACCCCAGGAGCTAGGAATAGACTCACCTAAAATTGAAGAGAGATCTGAGTGTCAATCATCCAGTGTACATTCTCAAACCACAGACAGAACTTATGGGTAGGCCTCATATTTACATTTTTTTTTAGCTGAGACCAGCTCCTGAGGGTGGAAGATTTCATAGGGAGAGAAGGGAGGACATGGCAGTAGAATGTATGTCAGGCTCTTGTGCACACAGCTAGCTGGTCTGCCATGGTCCTGCTGGGCCAGAGGAATGATAGACGGGATAGGATTCATAATGAAAAGACAGACACACAAAAGTTGGGGTCAGGAGGACTGCCACTTGTGGTGACAGCGCCACTTTATTGTTCACACAAAACTTATATAGGTTTTTTCAGCATTCAAGCCTATCTCCTAGTGAAATTATTTTGGCTGAAGGTACTTTTTCCCACAAGACATTTGCTTAATTCTTAGTAACTAATTATTTATCACTTTCGAAGCATACTACTTATGTTATGTCTTTCACTACACAGCCACTATTTACTCTTGCTGAAGGTCAGCTTGTCCTCTAAACATGATGTGGAACTTTGTAATCATTGGAACTCTTCTCAGCCAAGCTGTTGACCTTTTGGCCATCAGCCCACCTTAAAGCCCTGAGTCCGGCCATGCCTTGACTCAAGGGGTCCCGACACTGGTCACTGCGTCTGAAGGGAAAAGCTCTGGTCAACTGCTTAAAGATAGAAGTGGTATGTCCTGGCCCACATAACACACCCTCCTGTGATACCCCTCCTCTTTCTTCATTTACTAACAAAGAGGAGTCTGAAGGGCTATGAAAGGGTGGATCTCTAAGAAAAGAGACCTGCCTGCTTTCTTGACTAACATATGGAAGATTGACTGCCAGCCAGAAACTTAGCACATTGTACTTGGAATATGAAAAAGTAAACTTGAATAGAATTTGGTTTTCATTCTTTGAAACTCCCAGTGCTTCCATGTGGCACTTCCTCTTGGTTCAATCCAGGATGCTCCACTTTGTAGCCACCATCTTGGCAGAGGCTCTTCAGTCACACTGGTCACATCCCTCACAGTACATTGGCCAGAACTAGAAGCACAGCCCCAACCTAACTGCATGAGGCTGGGAAATGAAGTAGCCCATGTAATATTTGAAGAGCATTACTATCTCTGCTCCATTAATGAAGGAAAGAACTAAGAGAAAGATCCCTGGGGTGGGAGGGGACATGCAGGTTGGAGAGAACAATATGAGGAAGGTTTGAATGCTGAGAACAAGGGGTGAGGGCATGAGAGAGTAGTCATAGGTGGGATCCAAGTGGAGCAGATTCATGGAAAGCCCTAAAGCCCAAGGGGTGCAAGGTACATGACATAGGTTTGCATTTTTAGAGAAACTCTCCAACCATTGCCAGTTAGGAGGATTTTATTTTGGATTAATGAATAGGGTGATGGCTTTCAGGATGGAGAGAACTTGGTGATTGGATGTGGAGATAGAAGATACCTATGTGTCAAAGTTGAGGGTCAGGAGCATGGACTGCATAATCAATGTGATAGTGGCACCTTTCACAAAGATGAAGAGCTTAGGGAGGACCAGACCAAGTTCACAGGCCCAATATCAAGATAATTTTTGCATAACAAAGTCATTTCCTAGTCCTGGAATTCAGCTTACAAAAAAAATATGCCAATGTTCTGGTGAAAATAACCAGTTACGCAGAAAAGTGGTAGTGGGATAGTAGTTTCTCAGATTTGTGTACTATTCAGGGCATACAGTAAAGAATCTGACTGTACACCATTTGCATTGTGAGTAGAAAGAGCTAACATCTTTCCCTTTCCTCCCCTCCACCAGGCAGCAGTTTCCCCACAGCTTCTCACTCCATTTCCCATGGAGACCAATAAAATCAACCCAGATTCCAAAATCCCTAGCAAAGTAATATAACAGATATAATGCTCAGGTGCATGAGACAGTGATCTTTAACCTAGTGCACACCTTGAGAACATGGAAAATTAGTCATGACTATATCCCAACCCCAAAGATTCCACCTTAATTAGTCTGTCATGTGATCTGAACATTGGCATTTTTTAAGTTCCCCTAAATTAAGTTTTTGATTCTCAGCTGAGAAAAGCCCCTGGAAAAGGGAAATGGAGGACATAGTCTATGCCTCTCTCCTTCCACTCAATGAAAGGCTTTGGTTTGTGTTCTTTTCTTTAATTAAGATATAATTCATGTATAACATTGTGTAGGTTCAAGGTCTACAACATATTGATTTGATACTTATAAAACACAATATGATTAGCATTGTAGCATTATATTAACAAAGGTTTTGAGTCCATTTCTTCATGGTTTGACATCCATTAGTGTATCTTAAGTGCTTATCATAGTATCTAGCATATAAACTTAACCCAAAATGTGGGGTCTAATAACACCACATAGATCTCACTGTCTGTCAAAATGAGCTTTCAGAATGGAGAAGATGGCGACAGAGTAGGGAGCAGTGCTGATGGTGTTCTCGAGTACCAGGGCAGCTAGAGGACAAGATAAGGAGCGTGAGACGTCTTCAGGACCCTAGGAATTGGAGAGGGCAGCATCTGGACACAGGGGAGCACAGCCCAGAGGCAGAGGAGGCCAGCAGGACAGTAGGTGAGGCGTTCCCCACTGACCAGCTGGCGGGCCGACATTGGCTCTGGGCTGGGGCTGCTCTGCCCAGAGGGGCACGTTTGACTAAGGCAGCTCCGGGCTCCCTGGCAAGTGGAAGTCCCAACAGTGAAGTGCGGGCAGCAAGGGCAAATGCCGTAGGGAAGGAGGAATTGAACTCTTGCAGGGGAGGGACTGTGTGAGAGACTCACTTCGGCAACAGGGAGAGGAGGCTCCGCGCGGGGCTAGAGGAGGAGGAGAAGAGTCCTGCGGAAGCCAGAGCAGAGGAGCAGAAAGTGCACCGGCCCCGGGGCGGCAAGAGGGCCGAAAAACGGAGCTGCTGGGCCACCAGGGAGACAGAAGCTGGAGGCCCCTGCGAGGGGGGAGGCCCAGCCCTGCGCAACCACACAGGCCCCCAGGCTCCTCGGGAAACAAAGCGGCAAGCCAGCGAGCCGGAACTAGTGGCGGGGGTAACTAACCCACCATTGCCGGAGACAAAGGCCGCACCGCCCACGCCTGGGAGGGGCTCATCATAGAGGCCTCCTAAAGGACTCTGCCGAGAGCTGGTAGGCTTAGAGGAGTGGTGCCCACCCCAGAAGGGCAGGACAGTGTAGCCGGACTCAGGCAGTGTTGACAGACAGGGGCGGCCTCCTCCCAGAACTGCAGGGGCGGGGCCAGTCGTCACAGGGACCAGCTAAGTTGCTGGCTGCCCTGCAGGGGTGCTGGGTACTCGTCCTGGGCAGGAACCTCCACCAGGAATGGGAAGGGGCTCCCTGCAGGCTCCAGAATACCGGCAGCCCTAACACCCAGCCAGGCTGTGGAAGGCCCAGCCTACCTGGGGGCGGACACTCAGAATCAGCCCTGAATGTGACAATCTAGACACCAAGACCGGCTAGAATATAGACTATAGACTGTAAAGTCCTGACCAAGAAAAAGAAGCAGCCTCAGAAAAGGGATTGCTGCTAATCTCAAGCAGTTATACTGAGAGCAATATGAACTATTAATCCCCAACATATCCTTTGCAAAAGTTACTTCTCACATATTCTTAATCCCCACCATACCTCAATCCACCTAAATACCCAAGACCCTCCCCCTACTCTCGAATTAAAGTCTACTCACTTTGTGGCTATAACGCATTCCCAGTCCTCAATCTAAGTATTCCTCCATTCCCCAGCCACCTAAACCCTTTATTCTTATCTTCCTTCCTCTTTTTTTTTTTCTTTTCCTTTTCTTCCTGGTAAAGCCCACAGGTTCTGGCTCCACCTGGACCAATCAGAAATCATAATGGAGGCACAGACACCCAAAATCTTTCTTTATTAATATCGATTTCTCTTTGTCTTGTGACTTTCTCCCACTTTCTTTCTTTCTTTCCTTCTTTCTTTCTTTCTTTCTTTCTTTCTTTCTTTCTTTCTTTCTTTCTTTCTTTCTTTCTTTCTTTCTTTCTTTCTCCTTTCTATTCTCTCTGATAAAACCCACTGGTCCTGGCTCCACCTGCACCAAACAGAGACCATAAAGGGTGAACAGACACCAAAACCTTTTCTTTATTAACAATGATTTCTCTTTCTCTTGTTACTTTCTCCCTTTTTTCTTTCCTTTTTTTTCCTCTGCTGAAAGCCCTCAGGTCCAGGCTCCATGTGGACCAGTCAGGGATTATTAAGTGTGAACAGCCAACTAAACCCTTTCTTCTTATTATTATTATCATTGTTATTTCTTTTTCCCTTTTGCATTTGTGTTTGTTTGTTTGGTTTGGTTATTTGTTTTTGGGTTTTTTGTTTGTTTGTTTGTTTGCTTTTGTTTTTGTTTCTGCTAAAAGCCCACAGGCCCAGAATTCAACCAGACAGCCCAAATAAAGGACACACTAAGAACAGCAAGTGGAAAAAATCTGGGAGACAGCAACATTGAACTCCACAAGCCTCCTATAACAGAAGGGGGCTCAACTAAGGCAAGGAAGCAAAGCAGGTTAACCAAAGGAAAGAACAAAAATAAATAAATAAATAAAGAGCAAGCAAGAACAGACACCCAAAATGGGGAAAAAAAAGAATCAGTCCATCACCAAAAGGAAAGGAAGAATCCCCAGAAAGAACACAAAATGAAACAGAGGCACCTGGAATATCAGATAAGGAACTCAAAAGAATGATGATAGAGAAGCTCAGTGAGCTCAGCCACATCAAAGAAAACTGTAAACAACACTAGGAGAACTACAAAGAACTCCAGGGAAATTACAAAGAACTTCAGGAAAATTACAAAGAACTCCAGGGAAATTACAAATAACTCCAGGGAAGTTACAAGGAACTTACTGAGAACTACAACAACATGAAAAAGGACATGTAAACTATCAATAAGTGCCAGCAGGAAATGAAGAATACAATATCTGAATTGAAGAATACAGTAGAAGGAATCAACAATAGGCTAGAGGAAGCAGAGGACCAGATCAGCGAGCTTGAGGATAATGTAGACAAATACTCCAAGACAGTACAAGAGAATCAAAAAAGGCTGAACGAGACTGAAGAGGGGTTAAGAGAGCTGCAGGACAACATGAAACATAACAACATCCGTATCATAGGGATACCAGAAGGAGAAGAGAACCAATGAATGGAAAACCTGTTCAAAAAAGTCATGATAGAAAATTTCCCTAACATGATAAGGGAAAACATTAATCCAGTTCAGGAAGCACAGAGGGTCCCAATGAGGATCAACCCAAATAGACCAACACCAAGGCACATTATTATTTTCAAAGACAAAGAGAGAATCCTAAAAGCATCAAGAGAGAAAAGACAAATAACATACAAAGGGGCTCCAATAAGGCTATCAAATGATTATTCAACAGAAACAATTCAAGCCAGAAGGAATGGCAAAAAGTATTTCAAGTCATGGTAAACAAAGGCCTGTGACCAAGAATACTCTACCCAGCAAGGCTCTCATTCAAGATAGAGGGAGAAATAAGGAGCTTCCCAGACAAAAAAAGACTAAAAGAATACATCTCTACCAAACCAGCATTGAAAGAAATGCTGAAGGGTCTGCTATAAAAATAAGTAAACAAATAAAATGAAGAAACAGAGAAAGCCAAAGAGGAATACAGAAACAAGGGAGAAAATGGCAATGAATAAGTATCAATCAATAATCACTGTAAATGTAAATGGATTAAATGCACCAATCAAAAGACATAGGGTAGCCGATTGGATAAGACAATATGACCCACATATATGCTGTCTTCAAGAGACCCACCTCAGAGCAAAAGATCAACACAGATTGAGAATGAAGGGGTGGAAAACTATATATCAAGCAAATAGAAATGAAAAAAAAGCTGGAGTAGCAATACTGATTTCAGATAAAATAGATTTTATAATGAAGGCCATAAAAAGGGACAAAGATGGACATTTCATAATACTTAAGGGAACAATCCATCAAGAAGAAATAACTCTGATAAACATATACACACCCAACATAGGAGCTCCAAAATATATAAGGAAAATCTTGGAAGACTTTAAGAAAGACACAGACAGCAACACACTAATAGTAGGGGATTTTAATACCCCACTATCAATAATGGACAGATCTTCCAAACAAAAAATCCCCAGAGATGTTGTGGCATTGAACAACACTCTAGAGGAAATGGACCTAACTGATGTCTACAGAGTCTTTTACCCCAA